>OZ032119.1:8391309-8406309 GCA_964026355.1 Pseudorhiza aurosa
TCATCAGTCTTCTCGACTAAGTAAACATAATGCAACTCAGGATTACTTATGATGGTTCTTAGAAGGCTTGTTCAATTGTCTGTTGAATTGAGAGATATCCGTAACTGTATGAAAATTTAAACTTCATGCAATCTTCCTGATTTGAGTTTATTTTCTATTTGACTATTGTTTACTGTTTCAGTTTGACGAGTAGCGACTTGGTTCAGAAGCTTTGCTATGGTACGATCTCTTGGATTTTTCGTGACTTTTTTAAGCGAGTTGTTTTTGGTACAACTGGTTATGATCTTCTACGTATGAAATGAACAAATGAAGTATATTACATATATATTGACATATATCAAGAATGCCTCATATTCTACTTAATAATTTCCCTTTATTCCTAGGATGTCGCCTGACTTTCAGAGATATGGTAAGCATTTCTCTCGGTTGTTGGTTTTTAATGTCTACAAACAAATTTTCGTGTGATAGGATAGAGTACTCTCTGTCTGCAGCTTAATAAATGGAAAGTTAAGTGGTGAGACATCTAACCATTCACAGTAGAAACTCTACCGCACAGTTGTCATTAAAAAAGGATCCAGACGGAGCAAAGTAGTTCGGTGCACCAATTTTTCTTTAAAAATATCCAATGAATTCGATATGCTTCACAAAACCTTAATTATGCTGTTTCTCAGCATATCTAAGTTGCATGACCCAACAGCATTTGTGAAAGACCCGGTTGGAGCGTACCATTGCAGCAAAGAATGGACTTCAAGCTCTAAAACTTCAGGTCTTAGGCAAACACTAGATCTCGTAGCCCTGATTTAGAAAGCTTTTGTCAGGGACCCAATTTGAACGTATCATTGAAGCAATGACTAGATTTCAGTTTTGAACTTTCAAGTCTTTGGCAAACACTGGATCTTGTATCCCCGTTTTACTTCTAATATTTCATCTTTCATATTTCTTCTATTTATGTTACTACCATACATCGCTTCTTCTCTTTAGGATGATAAGCCAGACTCCCTCCCACCTTACGCCATAAGTGAATTTGAAAAATCTGTTCGAAGGTGAGTCATCAATGGCTATTGCAACAAAAAAACAAGACAATCCTGTCATAAGTTTTTTTCGTTTATATATCTGTAATATACATTGATAAACTTTTGCTTGTCGAACAGTGTTCGGGTCTTCCTCTGGATGTGACCACACCTTGTGATTGACACGCCTGGAATTACATAGAGCTAGCGACTCTTCTCATTCTCTCTAAATGAAAGTTTAGCTGATGATGGATTTGAACCACTGATCATAGGATCAATGCCCAAGAATCTTACCACCGAGTCAGCCTGACAGCTATGAGTTCCACGTCAGCTTCTATCTCGTAAGTTCAAGTCAAATTTTGGCTGCAGTCACGATGCAGCAATTTGATAGAGCAGTACTCATGAAAGTGCCATTATTATAAGTAAGCGTACAACCGGGGCATTCCCTGTGGCGATAGCTGGGAAGGGACTCGTGGTTGCACCGGCAACAGTTTCAAAATGGGGAATCCGCATGCTAGACAGTAAAAGATGCGGATTAAGAACGCTCATCTGCTCTGGTGAACTTGTGCGTTAGTTATTAAAGCAGAAGATAGCAGCGACATTAATTTTCCATCAAGAGTTAACAGTCCAAATATGTTTATTGCAGAGGGTATCAGCGTCGTCAGGTGCTCGCGATATAATCATTCCATTTCAGATAACTATTTTGTTCTGCTGTCTTCTCATTTTTCTATTCACCTGCACTATATCCTTTCACCGTCTAGGTCTCAGATGAAAGATTCAATCCAACAATTCCTGCTATAGCCTGAAGATCAAATTGAAGATGAAGAAATCGATATGACAATTGTACCCGTCCGTCATCGCTTTAAAAAAATGTCGAATAATTAACTTTGTTCTCAACCATCAATTTGCATCTCTATTACACTCCAAAACAATCAGATTTTCTAGACTGTTTTCTCAATAATACCAGTCTAAATAGTAAAAAGTTGAGCCATGATTTCAAGCGAAAAAATTCCATGTCGGGCATTGTTTGAATGTTGTGAGGAAAATAACAAAACAACTGAAATAGGGTGATTTTGAGGAAAAATGGTCAGGCCTTAAGCATCGTCTTCGGTCATATATAGTGCTTTCAATGAAAGAATGAAACGTAGGCAGAATCGAGAGGTCAATATTAGCATATCTTGCTGATGAATGACAGGACTTCTTTCAATATCTTTTATAATTGTTTGTTAATTATTTCTCCGGTCTTTTGTCTTCATTTTCATCTTCATCTAAAACAAAAATCATCGCTAAGTAGTGCTTAGAAGTGCATACGAAAGCAGGTTTTAGGGCAAAGAGCAGCTACGTTTATTGATCAGTGTTCTGGTCTTTCTTTTGATAGGGGTGACGGTGGCAAGGTCCTTTTCTTCCAGTACTTTACCCCCCCGCTTTGTCGGGTGCCGTGTACCCATTTACTGTTCGGTGCCGAGAACCCATTTACTGTTGGGTGGGCAGAGGCAATGCGAAAGTAACGTGCGGAAGTAGTTAACTGCTGGGTGCACAGCAGACGACGTGCTCCAACAACTATGCCAATGGCTCATCTCCTGCTACAATTAATCTTGAATTACAAGACGCAGAAACACACGAAAAGCATCATTCAAACATTCAGCAGTTTAAGTGTTTCTAGCCGTCGAAAGCAGGTTTTAGGACAACGAGAAGCTATGTTCATTATGAGACGTCGGTACATTTCAGGGACAGTAAATAAACAGGACCAGCGCATTATCTGCGTGTCGCAATTGCGTCTTTAAGAAATCGGTGGCAAGAAGCTTATCCGACCATGAAAACCCATGCAAAACTGTCATATAAAGTTGTGGACGTAGTGCTTCACAGTTCACCTCGGCGAATACACTTTGTGGGTGTTGTCGGGTGCAGCCTGTGGGAGTGGGTGAAGGAGAAGAATGGAGTAACTACAACCCAGGAGGATGTATAAAGAAACAGCGCCATGACTTTGAAAACGCATGATCTCAACCTAGTTACCTTCTGCATCGTCGTCATCATCAGACTCCTCGTCACTTGATCCCTCACTATCAAAGGTGTTGTCAGGAATATCGTACAAGCGAATGATGCCCTAAAGAAAATACGAAAGAGACAATGAAATCAAAAGACTATTTAACTTACAACTAGAAAAAACATAACTACCACAGCTGCCACCGATAACTGGACAAACTAAGAACCATACACGAGGTAGACACAAATTAGCTGCACGAGCAAGACGTAATGGTGTGGGTTTACGGATGCCAAGAGCTAGAATAGAAAGTGCAAAAGAGGGGTGTCTTACAGCGGAACAACGCCCATCAACGATTTGCCGTTCCTTCGGAAAACTGAAGGCAGAGACATCGAAGAAAAATTGTATCGATCAATCTTTGCTATTGCAGCATTGACGGAAGTTTAAAATCAAATGATCTTTCATGGGTTATGGATGACTCTTTACGTTTTAGAATAGTCTTTTGTGAAGGGCACCTTGGGACAGTATTGGTTCGAATTAACGCTGTATTTGATTGAATCCGAGTGACGATAATGTGGAGTGAGACACTTGGTGGGTTGTGAGAGACGTCAGTCGTTATGTTGTATTTTGGCATTGGTGATTGGATTCATATTAACTATCGCTTCTTTCGCGTGAAATCTTGCCGTCATAGACGAAGGACAATTTTGCGAAATAAACTACATGTAGCCATTACCTAAATTTTTACAAGCTTTGTTCCTAAAATTAATTTAACACAGAACTTCTTTTGATACCAGTTTTATTCTACGCCGTAATAATAAAGCATTACTGCTACAAAAATAATCACATGGACCAACCTAAGATAAATCTAAAACGGCCATAAATTACTATCCATATTGACATTGCCTCTGTTTGATTCAAAGATGCATCGCTTTAAAAACGCGGAACAGAACTTCTGATTCTTAAAAAATACAGTGACAGTGCAGCCAGTTTTATCGCTCGACCAGAGAAAGGTACATCTGAAGCTCTTATGAGCAACGGCTATGAATGAAGAGAAAAAGTGGAGGATATAAGAAGTACTGTGTGCAATGAGTATGGGTCCCAATACTGCACGGATCAAGACAAAGACTGTCTTGCCATGATTGACGTCGAGAATTGCAAATAGAACTTGACCAATCAAGTGGACTCAACTCGAACCAGTCTTTTACACCTTCAGTTGTACGTTTACGCCGAAGCCAAGCAGGGTACCTCGCACCTGTTGTGTTATAGTAATGATCAACTGACTTCTGGTGGCATGGGATTATTCAAAAGGAAGGATCAAGGCTGATCAAATACACGTGACTCGACAGGTTGCTTGTATCAATGGGAAGGTCAGAAAGAAGAGGAGCTGAGAATTCGATTTATTTACGCACATCGTATAAATCGAACAGATGATCGACTAACTGGCAGTTATAGCACATCGATTAAACCTAAAGAGCCAAATGTTGTTGTTACATAAGGCACAGCGTAAACGTAGCAAAAAGACCAACTACTTGTGAAGACTCGCTTTAAAGAAACTAAGAAGTAATACCTATACATTGGGATAATTTGACATCATCCATAACATTCATGTTGTCGAATGGGATATGAAACCTGACCGACTTCCCTTCGAGGGAATTTGGGGTACTTTTCCATCCCGAAAATGGCATGCACAACAACAAAGCATTTACAACCAGGCATGATTTTTGATCTGAACAACAATAGGACACAGGTGAGCAAGGTCACTGTGTTTCAAAGAAACCTATAGTGTCAGGCGTGAAGGTGCAAGATAAGGTGCTACATCTTCGATCTTTGTTGATCGTGCAGCAACGAGATCTTGTCGTCAGCCATGTTGAGGCGCTTCATACTAATTGCAGTGCCGCTAATCTTCACCACGATTAGTAAGTATGAATACCCTTCAGTTCAAAAATGTACATAAAAGCAGGTTTATAGGTTTATTTGTTTATTTTTATATATAAGAGTATATCTTTAGCTGAAGATTGGGAAACATGAAACTCAGAGTTCTGAACTAGTACTGGTTTCTCTCTCGTTTTTCTGTCAATCGCTCTAGTTCGACTATTCAGCACTCTTGGTGATTTTATTTATTCATCACTCGTATCTTGGATATTTCCACGTACGCATACCTGTATTTATATATATATGTGTACATATATGCATATAAATATATTATATTTAAATCTTTAAGAGGGTTGCCCTTCAGCATCATACGGTTTTCAACTGCCCTCCCACAAAAATATAAATCACATAGGCATCGAAACAATTGATGGAAAATATAATAATTACAACTTGGCGCTAATATCGTGAAATATGCTTCTGGCGTTAATATCATGAAAGATGATTCCCATATAAATTTATACCATATAGCAAGACACAGTTAGCATAATTAATTAACTAATCTAACTTCTATCAGTTAGATAAATCAATTAAGCATTAATTATCAAGTTGAATGAATCTAGCTTTCTCCCTCAAGGCCAGATAGAAACCTAATGCAATGATCGTAAAGAGCTGCAAGCAGGGAGATCTCTAGAATATACATCAAATTTCTTT
Organism: Pseudorhiza aurosa; assembly: GCA_964026355.1. Taxonomy (NCBI): domain Eukaryota; kingdom Metazoa; phylum Cnidaria; class Scyphozoa; order Rhizostomeae; family Lychnorhizidae; genus Pseudorhiza; species Pseudorhiza aurosa. Next base: position 8,396,884 of record OZ032119.1, read on the forward strand.
GTATTTTTCAGTCGTAATTCAAAGAAACAGGAGCATTTTACAGTTATGGATTCATCGAAAGCACTTTCATAGGAAATGCGAGCAACCGTTGAGCCATCAATTCAATCAACTATCGAAAATACTGCTTGCCATCAATTTTAACCACCCACACTATGAAAATATCCCTATTCTGGTATCATATTTCAAGCCGGTGTTCCCCAACTTTGTATTATGCGGACCAACAGAATACAAACTAGGGGACGAAAAAGTCATCAAAATCGACCAGGCCAAATCGGAATATGGGTTTTACGGATACCAATGCGCGGTAGAAGCAATTAAACGGAACCCGGAGTACGACGGTTACTTGTTAGTCAACGACGACATGCTGGTAAATTGGTGGAACTTTCTTGGTCTGGATTTTACCGAATTTTGGTTTGGTGATAAGAAACCAGACGCCAAGGACGGTTATCACTTTGGCTCCATGCCTGACACGTGGTTCTCTATTCTCAAGCGAGGAAAGAAATGTGAACAGACTTATAATGAAATTGTGAACAGCCCCGAGTTCAACTCAAGTATAATCATCGAAACCTTCATGAACAACACGGGGAACATGAAAGTCTGTTTAGCCGCAATTTCTGACATTTTCTACGTCCCGAAAAGACATGCGCACCTTTTTGCAAAAATCGGACAAAAATTCTACGACAGTGGGACGTTTTTAGAAGTTGCTGTACCCATGACGTTGTACTTCCTTGAAAATAAGGCCGACATTGTACAGCTGGAAGGTGCGTATTTACAGAGAAAATATGGTTGGGGCGGCCAATGGAAGCATGACACGATAAACGCATGGAGGGAGTACAACTATACCTTATCGTTCCTACATCCGTATAAATTTTCTGGCGATAAACAACGGAAAAAAACGCGAGAATTCGAAGAAAAAGTCGCTCTCGTTAGCCAAGTAATCATATCAGAGAAATGTTTGGATGTGCTGACGGAAGAGCTTTAAAAAAAACTATCATGACAACGCCTGCACTTATCATTCAAAGAAGACCGGTTCGATACAGGTTGCTAGAAGCATTAATTGGTTGCTTGAGTATTTTCTTTTGCTCAGTATAAAAAAGAGGCATCATGGCAAAGCAAATTATCTGAAAAACGATACCTCTTTATTTTGTTGAGAAGGAGGCATTTTAGATTTCAAACAAGAGCCTAGAGCTAGAGACTTTGACGTTTTGTTCAAGAAGCGACTCGAAAACAAGTATGAGGATAGACCTACCTTGTTAGGATCTTTCAAGATGAGGTATTTCCCTTCTGACAGCTTCATACAGGTATCAATAATCACTCGTAGAATACCCCAGCCATTGTCCATGTTTAATGCAATTTGATTAGCGAATTCTTTCGGCTTGAACTGTTGTGTGCCAAGAATGACGTGCTTTGAAGAGTCTACTGCCTTTAGTCTTGAAACGTACCTGACAAACAGAGGAAAGTTCACATTCTCAAAATCCAAATCCAAGCAACTTTTACATCGATGCAAATAGCAACGAAGCAGAATTCATGGGCAGACTGCAGAGCGAAAGCAAGAAAGGTGCGAGCCTAAACTGCTCTTTAATGAGCACACATAATAAACATTTCAGCCTCGCTTCTCTCCAATGATCTGACAGTTATTGAGAAGTGGGGTAAAGACAACCTAGTTTCGTTCAACCAAAGCAAGACGAAACAGGCTGTCATTTCACGCAAACGTAATCAAAACTTTCCAGCTGTCTTCATGAATGGTGATGAACTGGACGCTTCAGCTTCTTTCACACAACTTGGTCTTTCTCTTTCATCTAATCTCACTTGGAAAACTCACATCCATTCCCTTGCTAAACATGCATCTCAAAAGCTCGGTTTCCTCACCAGAGCCCGTGGGTTTTTCTCATCTTCTAACCTTCTATCTATATACAAGTCCCAAATCCGTCCTTCTTTAGAGTACTGCTCCCACGTCTGGGGTGGTGCTCCAAAATCTACTCTCTGTCTTCTCGACAAAGTCCAGTCCAAAGCCATTCGTCTCATCAATAATCCTAACCTCACCAACTCGCTCCAACCTCTTTCCCATCGTCGTTTAGTTGGAGATCTTTCCATCTTTTACAGATACTTTAACGGACATTGTTCTCAGGAGATCAGGGATATTATTCCAGTTCCTCTGAGGCGTGTCAGGACCACCAGAAACTCAACTCATTCACACCCTTTCCAAGTTTCACTGCCTAATCCACGAACTCTATCTCACAAATCATCATTCATCCCAAGAACATGCAACTTATGGAACGTCTTGCCCTCTTCTTGCTTTCCTGAGTCCTACAACTTGCCATCTTTCAAATCTAAGATAAATAAACTTGATCTTATCTCTCTATCCTCTTAGCTGCTCGCTTTCTTCTTTCTTCCTTTGTTGGGGCTTTGTATAGGTCACCATGGCCTTTCCTCAACATAACCCACTAAAAAAAAAAAAAAAAAAAAAAAAAACACATTGAATGAAAAGAGGGCAGCATAGATTCGCTATCAAACATTTGTTTATCATGGAAGGGTTTACGAATTAATGGTAATGGTCATTATATCAAGGCATTGTTTCCCATTCACTATGCTGTTTTTCATCATGTCCCATCTTTGCATTAATTGCTTCAGAGAAGGATGTCATCGTCCTGGTTGACATTTCATGTGACATTTAGCAGCGTTCCTTTCCTAAGCTTTATACTACATGTTATTTGCTAAACTACGAATAAGATCCTTGAGTCAGCCCTTGGTCACGGGTTGTGTTTAGGAGAGAGGAAAAATCTACTTAATTTACTGTTGCAATTATCTGGCCAAGGCCCAAGTGCTTTATTCGTTTCTTCTCTTCGCTATAAAAGAGCCTTGAAAATATTACGATATGTTGGAAATATTTGCTGCTAAACATTCCAAATAAATATGAAATCAACGCTTAAATGATTTATCCGGTTAATCAAGTCAAAGAGGCAGTTCTTGATCTTTTATGATTGTCATTGATTCACTTTTTCGATTGAACTTCACATAAACGTACGGTGAACAACTCATCATGACTAGAATCCATCAAGGTGCAAACATGAAATCTTACTCCCTTCCGATGAAAATTTCAAGGACACGAGTTTGCGTTGAAGAAACTTCTGCAAATGACATTCTTTGCGAAATCTCCGAACATGAATTAATCATGGCTAGCAAAATTTAAGAGTCATAGATTGGGATATCATGCAGCTTAAAGTAAGACATAGGAACAGATGGCTTCAGAGAAGATCGTGTAATGACGCAAGGCTTCAAGTTAGCATCTCGATATCAACATTCTTATGTGATAACTTCGAAATCCAATTCTCCGCGATAGAACAAGACAAAAAATGCAAAAAGAGCACCGAAACTAAATCTCACCTGTTCTACTGCTTAAGCATAATATGCGTGAATTGCATATATGTGAATTCTAAATTTAGTAACTGCTTCGGACGGGAGAGCATGGCGTATACTGTTATCATTAATGGGAATCTTTACATGAACATGGGATTTTGGCGAAACTATTACCTGAAAAAGACTACTCCCTCAAAGGAAACACACTATAATTTGCAATTTTATTCCCTGTTTGAAAGGACTTTGCAACTATGAATATTCTCTACTGGTTTCGTCCATCGAAGCCCTGCAGCCCAAAAGTAGAGTGCCGCACTGGAAGCGAGCGTCGGCGAGCCTCTCGTTAGACACTAAACCCACGAGCCGGGGCATCGTGAGATAGGGCCAAAAAGTTCAAAGTCAACGTTCCTTCCCTCACCATGTTGGTGAATAGGGTCGCGCCCATCTCCGTTTCATCAGCCTTTGGGCCACACAGCTGTGCAAGCACAGTGAATGCCATAGTTGGGACTGGCCATTTGGTAGCACTATGTGTTTCGCTCCCATGCTCTTTCCCAAAGTGCTGAATGCTAAGCAGGGAAATAGCATGTACCATTTTTCACGTCTTTAGTGTGACTCGACCGGGTATCGAGCCCTGACCTACCGCGTACAAAGCGAGCATTCTACCACTGGGCCACGGACGCGGCGCGAGATAGGGCAGCTAGTCCCTTTTGTCCTGGCTTTGGCCCCTAGCTTTACGGCAGGAACCATTTACTGCTGGTCGGAAAAAGAGGGCGAAGATAAATGCGACTGAGCACTTCTGAAAGCCAGGATCTCCTGCACAGTAGATGTATGCTATAATCACTATGTTAACTACCCTATCGTTCACTCCTTAGAATGAATAGATGAAAGTGATCAGAGATACGCAGGAATACATCATTGGTTAGTGATGCCACAGTGTACTGGCTCAGTGTACTGGCTTAGTGTACTGTCTTAGTGTACTGTCTTAGTTTACTGGCTGAGTTGCGCGAACTCAATCCAGGGGGTTGCAGGTTCTTATCCTGAAAAATTTGTCATGAAATGCTATCTGCGAGAAAGCCAACGGAAAAAACCTCACAAAAATTCAACTTCCATGGAAAAAAACTCGAGTTCCTGTCTCTGGTTCTCATTACGCTTGAAATCGAGCTCGTGCTGTAGGCAGAGTTTAACTGTTGTCAAAGACTAATTTTTTTTTAGTGGGTTATGTTGAGGAAAGGCTATGGTGGCCTATACAAAGCCCCAACACAGGAGCAAAGAAGAAAGCGAGCAACTAAGAGGAAAGAGAGATAAGATCAAGTTTATTGATCTTAGATTTGAAAGATGGCAAGTTGTAGGACTCAGGAAAGCAAGAAGAAGGCAAGACGCTCCATAAGTTGCATGTTCTTGGGATGAATGATGATTTGTGAGATAGAGTTCGTGGATGGTGGCGCATTGATTTGAATTCTCTTCGTGGTTCATACAAAGTTGAATTCATGTAGTTAGCTATTTCGTGAAATTCAATCGGAAATCGTGGTCGTGAAGGGCGACTCCTTTCGGAAGCATAGATGAGATGAAATGCCAAAAAAAAACAAGTGCATACCCCAACTTGAGGTATTCAGAACCAGCAAGTATAGCTGAGCAGGTCCATTTGGCTAGTTTACAACTGTTGTTCTTTAATTCTGTTGCCAGAACCGAGCCTCCCTGAGAGTCCAGCTTTGCTCTCCAATTTATACCACTGACCTAACAAGAAATGATGATGCGGAATTATATAACGACAAGGTGAAACGTGAATTAGCATAAAAAACCAAAGCGATTCCTGCACAAACTACATCCTTTCCCGAAGCACGATCCCTAAGTACACCAGCAATACCTATTTGTAAATGAACGATTTCGGTTTTTGCCATCTTTGTTTTATATATTCATATATATTCATATACACTTACATACATTTATATATATTTATATACATCTATATATATATAGCCATACCTAGTTAGTAGCTGATAGGGTTGTTGTATAAAAATATGATCAAATGAAATGAAATTAAAAATGACAGCACCGGTAACACATTCTCGTTAAAGTGTATCCAATGGGATGATACAGGGTCTTGGAGATCTCCTGAACATTTAATTTGTGGGTAAAGCCTTTGGAGATACTGGTACATTCCCTTGCTAAGACAAACAATTTTGAATTGCCCCCTCCTTTATAAGACAGAATCTCGTTGGAAACATTCGAGTATCTACAAAAAGATCAGTGCTACACTCAATTCGAGGATCGGGGAGCACAATTCTAGAGGAGTACTATCCTTAGCAACGGCATTGGGAAGTAGAATGACTAGTTCCTCTCCTCGCTCCTCGTCACACTTCATCCCTAGTTCTACACAAGGCACCCATTTACCGCAGGATGTCCAGTTACAAGACGGAAATCAGAATATCTGACTGCAGTATCAAGCTTTAGAATGAACGCCACACGCTCTGAGAACTTTTTCAACTAACCATTCGGCGATCGAAATTCGCCTAACCATGTTTTTGACATACGCATCGTTCTTGAATTCAACTAACACTTGCATCTTAGAAAGCAGTATCTTGAATAGCTCTAAGACTTTTGATGATATATTCGATTACTAATGACCTCTTAAAATCGTCATAAATAAATGCACAATGATTCTAGTCCCTGTCTCGGACCGACTGTCTGTCAATGACACTACATTTGTTGTTTTGAAATTATTACAGCGCACAGCAGCGGGGAGTTGGTTTCACAAAGCTACTCATTGGTGGCGAATCTTGAAATAAAGCCTGCTAATTCCACGCATAACACTGCACGCACGAGGGTGCTTTAAAATACGTCCCTGCATAATTGAGTTATGGTTAGCGCTCTGAATCGGGTCGTGGCTGAGGCATATTTTACGGTTAGGTCAGCGTTAGGATGAGGGCTTGGTGAAAGCTAGCATTAGCAATGGGCTGCTTGCATTCGATTATCAGTCATCAAAAGCGTTTCTTCGCGACAGGATTGACGATTTGAATGTCTGCACATCTTACAAATGCGGTATGAAATACACTGCAGAAATGCAAACTTACCTTCGAGTCCCATTCATTTAATGTCTTGATGTTAAGGAAGATGTTCTCGCCAGACGGCCCTGGTGTAACGGCATCATGCTCGCAACGAACGATCAAATTGATGCCATCCCCAAGATCATACTTGCGGTACCTTAAAAAAAAACGCATACAACAGAGTCAGTCTTAGTACTCATACGTTGCATCTTGATCGCGTCGCATCTAAATCCAACGCTGACATTAAGTTACTCTCAAGGAATAGTTGTCTTGCAATTTTCAATCATCAAGCCCATGGGATCGCATGTCACAACTTAAAGATGCAACCGTTAGGTAGCTGTCTCTGACTTTTCTAACTAGAGAATTGCAATTCAAAGGGGCGAATGATTAGCTCACTACGCCCGGACTCAAGTGAAAAGTACCCATGAACATAAAGAAACAACTATACTAATTCCAAGTTACAATGAACGTACTTGACTCACAATTCCAATTCTTCCTTTTTAATCAATATGAGGCTAAGATTAGAATATGTGGACCCCGAGCTTTTAATCCATCAGCGAAGGGCTCTTGTTGGGGAGAAAAGGATATCTAGCATGAAATGGTGGCACACATTACTGATAAGATCAACTCTCAGTATTAGCACCCTACAGTTACAAGTCATGTACCTGAAGAAGGCTTTAATGAAGCTAGCTATGATACGAGCGTTTAGAAATTTAACTTGTTGTAAGCGGGTGAAACTGTGGCAATATCTTTGTCAATAGAAAGTTTCAGTGAAGGGCATTAATATTGAAAAGTCCATTCCAGATGGAAGATTTTCACCAAGTAACAACACAGCTCCCATGTGTAAATCTCCAGGGCTTTCAGCAATGTTTACAATAACTTAATATGGTATTATGATGAAGCAATAGCATCTTCCTTTACACAAGGTCGACCTTTTAATACGCGGCAATTAAAGTCCTAGCGATCAGTGTGACATAGAAGAGAAGTACCATCACTTACGGTACTACCAACATACATAGAGATGAAATCATAGAGGAAGCAAAAGGTTTTAAAAAGCACAGATACGGAAATCCTCAATAGAAGACAGAGAAAATAGCAATTTCATGGAAGTGTTTGGCTCTGAAATAAAGGCATATGTTGATGCAAAAGACACGCCATATGTAACATAAACATGACGCTTTCAGCTAAAGCGTCTTCGCACCAAACTCACCGGTCAGCAAAATATAATTGCATTAGCAATAAAATGTGCAATAAATGGCACGAAAAAATAATGAAAGCAATAATAGTAGCAATCAAAATAAATCTGAATTTTACATTTGTTTGTCATCCATGAAAACAAACTGAAAATGTGACAATAAAAGAAATGAAAAAGAAACTAGAATCCATTTGGTCAGAGGGACAGATGAAAATGAGAAGGGACATGTAGAAGACTAACACATTCAAAATATCACGCAAAATTTTACTAATGAGAAGCACAAAATGAAAAACTTCTCGTTCCAGCAAGGAGACATCGAGGAAAAAGCGTTCCGATAGAAAAACTCAACATTAATCCGCTTTGAACTTGTTTACCTAGATTCTATGCAGATTAAGCTGCTTAAGAAAAGGTGTGGCCTTGAAAACCACGTAATCCAATGCACCTGTCCAGTGTTAATGTTAGCAAGAGCTCTCCTGGCCGGGTCACTTACGGCCAGATGCATAAACAGAAAAATGTCAGTGGAGATTGTGCGTACGTCACGGCTTGCAAGGTGCAACAAGAAGATTCGATTTCCACTCACGGGTGGGCAATCTGTATTGGATTTCTTAATGTGTGTAAATACAACAAAATGGCATGATACATCGACAGGAAACCATTAAAGTACCAAACAATTAAACATGCTATCAAATCCCTCTATTTATAACTAATAAGCACTTTATCTTAAAGAGTAGGAAATGCATGAAATTGAGAAGGTTGGCAAATGAATGTGGAACGCATCGAAGAAAAAAAACTTCTGAAATGTAGCGTCATTGTCATTGCAGAGTGAGATATAAAAATAGCATGGGATCGGAATTACGAGGACGTTTAAAATGAAGGAATAAGTAGAAAAGTATGAAGTCGAGAGAAGATGGATGCTTTATGGAAGGAAAAAGTATCCACAGGCAAACAACTGCACGTTAACATGTTTCGCAACATGTGCCTGTGCACTGATAGCTCGACCGTGTCATGGAGCTACAGTACTATCCTACTAAGACTAGATTAAAAGATGTGTTTATTGATTCATTAATGAAAATCCTATGCAGATCATCGACTCGTGTGTATTGTTTGTCCCTGGTCGCTCTCTCTAAAACGTTCAACAAATTCCAGATGAATTTACGGTCAATTTTTTTGCACTTTCCATATTTCAAGTGAAAAACTGCACGAGTTCGATATAGATGAAAGAATGAATTAATCAATGAATCAATTAATCAATTAATCAGTCAAAAAGCGATAAACAAAGTCGCTAGAACAGGATAATGAAGGAGAAGCAATGTGTGTGTGTGTGTGTGTGTGTGTGTGTGTGTGTGTGTGTGTGTGTGTGTGTGTGTGTGTGTGTGTGTGTGTGTGTGTGTGTGTGTGTGTGTGCGTGCGTGTGTGTGTGTATGTGTGTGTGTGTGTGTATCTGTGTGTGTGTCTGTGTGTGTGTGTGTGTGTGTGTGTGTGTGTCTGTGTGTCTGTGAGTAAAGGAAAGAATGAATAAAAATCAACCAGTAATAGACTGAACAAACAAGACAATGAATAACATACGCATAGTCTCGTAGCGTATAGCAAAGAAATAAATTGAGCTGCAGGAACTTAAAAGAGATTAGAAATCAATAAGCAACAAAATGATAATAGTATTTCATTCTCACCTGTAGCCAACGGATGCCACTGACTCCTGGTCATCTTCAGCAAATGGATTAGCATGATCAAACGACAGCTTGTCTCCTTTCTTTAAACATTGCTGAGAGAAGTTCTGGTTGATGAATGTAGCTTCAAGTGCCAAGTTACTTGACGAGTTGATTCCTTCCTCTG
>OZ032119.1:8411309-8584918 GCA_964026355.1 Pseudorhiza aurosa
CATGGGTTCGGTGTTAAGAAGACAAGAACACAACGCGGTCATTTCAGAAAGGACTACAGAACATAAGTCTTTGCTTCATCCGTTACAAACACATCTCCAACTGTCAGCTATTGAGTTTCATCATACAGAATCGACGCAAAGGGATGGGTTCCCACTAGGGTGGCTTGGATATTAAGAAAGGGGAGTATAACTAATTTTTTTCCATTACTTTAACATAGCATCCGAAGGTAAATTTTCGAATAACGAGAAGCTTTTTAATCATCGATCAGTGACAAGGTCCTACTTTTCGATGCGACCACACCTCGTGCTCCTACGCCTGGAATTACACAGAGCTGGCGACTCTTCTCACACTGAGTGAAAGTTCTGCAGAGGGAGGATTCGAACCACTGACCATAGGATGAAAAAGCAGGAAGCGTGCCATCGACCTAAACGTAATTAGCTTTATGCGGTTCGTGAATGACGGCCTTCTAGTTGGCGATCTCTTTTGGGTACCTGTACCAAGCAGAGAAACTTAATCCACACTAAACTATCATCATGCTACACATGTTAGACATGTTGAGAGAAACACGTTTACATACACTGGTTACCTGTTATTCACGACAACGGAATTGGAATATGCGGTGAACGCAAAGAGAGGGACACAGACAGACCTTGTGAATAAGAAGATATTGTTTCCCATAGGGAATTAAAAACTACTTCCAACTGTCTCTTGAAAAGACTTAAAATTCACATATCAACATTGTCAATTAGTAGCACCAAAACACCATCTTAAATTTTTAGGTGATACTAAATCGAAAGTGTACTTTTGCTAGTTTCCTGTGCGAGGAAAAGCCTTGCTGACCTATAACGAATCCCCGACAGAGGAGCAAATAGAAAGGCTGTGAGGAGAAGGAGATAGATCACGTTTGTTGATTTAAGATGTGAAACAGGACAAAAGTTGCAAGATCCAAAATAGGAGGATGGAGACAAGCTGGTCCGCATATTGCACATGGAGCATATAGTTTTTAAAAAGATCTGTGGGCCTTTTCCAATCCCGTTGAAGGCAATCTTGACAAAACAGCAAATGATTCTCAGTTCTAGAATCCTTCTCCTTTGAGTATTGTCTTTTAAGTATGATAAGTATGATAATTGTTTCTCAGATAATCAATTACCCCAATTTATTAGAATACACCTCTATTTGACTTCAAAGCTGGAGTTTCTCACTTATAATGGACATCTCGTGTGAAGCATCATTTTTTCATCGCTTCCCACGCAGACTTAATAAAAAATAAATATCTCTTCTATGTTAGGCAGCTTGTACCCTGCCTATCTAATTGAAAACTATTCGCAAGAAGCCTACACAGGTGAAATAGTATATGAACAAGTAAAAACATTCTCAGTAGGGTCATGGAGCATGCGATCATGAGCAATAGTTAAACTAGAAGATATGGCACACAGTGCGGTTTGTTGCACGTACATATGAATTTTGCTACTTCGAGTAAAAAGCTGCTACAGTTAGCTAATCACTTCATATAGATGTTAGCAAAGATGGCTCTCCAAGGATCTCAAGAAAACGCATGGGTAAGCCAAACGATTTAACATTGTGGCATCTAAAAGAGGAAATATATAGTGGCGCGATGTTCTCAAGATATCTCCCGGATCTATCATTAATATGTCTTAGGGAACCAACGCTCAGGTCTACAGCTTAAAGAGAGTTATCAGTCATGAAGATAAACATGTCATGACGACGTTCATCACCTGCGATAACACTAGGAAAATACATATTCCAGCGGCTGGCAGGGAAGGTATAGTTTTACAAAGCTGCAATGATGAAGCCATAGTTTACTGAAACAGCAATAATAATAATCATAACGAATTGCTTTGCGTACCTTTCTTATCACTGGGTCATCCGTTGTCGTCACTTTGTGGAAAGTTCTATTGTTGCCTTCCAATGGAATCTCGTTCCTTGTAGTGATTCTATCAAATGACCTATCGTAGAACTCTACAGTGCCGGCATTATACCTACAAAAAGCAAAATAAATTCGCTACGTTATATTCTCCTGTCTCTGCTTTCCTTGCCTTTACAATAAGCAACCTGAACGGTTTCAATGCAATTGCTGAGCACGTCTCGGTATAATTGGAATGGCTTCTACACCAAGCATCGCCTTGTTATGTCTGCCAAAGTAGCAATGCTTATCGAATGTCCTTCAAGCATAACTACAGCTATCATCGAATGAGTAGGTCAAAAGGAGACGGAAAGATGTCAAAACTTGACCAGAAGAAAGAGGAGCAAGTTTCCTTTGAAATCCTGGAATAACAGCTTATCTAGCAGAAATAGAATCACTCGAAAATCCCAAGAAGAAACTTCACTGCCTGGAAACATGCAAATTGAAAGCTACGTTTAAAGTAACGTTGAGTCTCATATGCAACAATGGTTCCAGGAATACCTTCGCGTAGTACCCCTAGTTTTAAACTTGAAAGAAATTTACGGGTGCGTGGACCGATAGATAGCGTCCAGAAAAGGGCGAGAGCAGGACCGGCCCCTGGACTTTGAGTACAGTACACATGCAATCAAAACACTATTTCTACCACACTTGTGAAGCTACGTAAAGATAGCTGAGCAACAGACGTGGTGGAGACCAGTTTGACATGGCACCGAAGCAATGACATGAGGTGAAGACAAGAATGATGCTCACACACTGCACGAAAAAGCAGCAAAGCATTGGAAAATTTTCCGGTCGTGAAATTTAGGAATAGAAACAGTCTGGATAAATGCCTTTGCGTAGTTCTTTTGTAGCAGGTTTCTAGCCTCTGAAGCTCTGTTTTCTACTTCGATGACTTTTCAATTAAGTCACCCTTCCCTTAAAAGAAACTGCGTTGCATACTCGACTTCGAGCGGAGCAGAAACCAGAGACAGGGCTCTCAGTTTTTTCTAGGAAGTGGAATTCATGAGTTGGTTTCCCGTTGCCTTCCTCGCCAATGGCATTTTTCAAAAGTGACGCATGGAGGAATCGAACTGACAAACCCTGTGTTGTGAGTCCGCATGCTTAACCACTACGCCACGGGACCACTACCCTTCCCTTATTTCATTAATATCAATCCTTGCAACTTCCTCAATTCAGGCTTTACCTAAAGACTACAATGCCTACTCATAAGATTAAGAAGCCAAGCATTTATGCAGTAATAAACCAATAGTATGGAATGTACTGCCAAAGTAGGTCAGAAGAGCAAGAATGTGAATTCTTCAAAAAGCTCCTTAAATCTCGCAATTAAGAACTGGCATGTAGAAACTGGTATTTTTTATCATGTCATTACTGCCTTATTAAAGAAGGAAATACATTTTTAGATATCAAGTCACCCTTTTCAAAGAGCTAATAGTGATAATAACAGTAGTAATAAATTCTTTACTTAAGGTTGGCATGGCTAGCAGCTCAAGGCCAACTGATGCCAACCATTTTGACACAAACGAATGATGAGTAATATCAATAAACAAAACACCTAACATACAGTGAAAAGAATTCACAGTAGTGCTATTCAGCCTTTCTGCTTGCACAAGAATCATGGTGCGTGCATCATAATCATCAATATCGTGGCATGCGCCAGAAGTACAGAATGGCTCAGTAGTAAGATTCATCTGCATTGATCCTATAGTTGGGGTTTGAATCCACCTTCAGCTAAACTTTTACAGAATGAGGAGTTGCTAGCTCTCTGAAATTCCAGGCATAGGAATTAGGAGGTTTGGTCACATCAAGGGGAAGGATCTTGACACAGCTCAATAAGCAAAACGCTTTTCAGTGTCCAAATTTATATCTTTGATGTCTAGGTAGAATCATATGTATAACAGACAGGATTCTTCCTACAGACCAAAGGCGAAGACAAATGATACTTGACATTGTCTGGCTGCATTTTCAGTAGGCTTACAAAGAAGATTGTGATCATGCCATTATTTTTACAAGCAGTTGATGAGGCATGGGTATTTTCTGAAAAATACTTACAAGTCAACTGGATCAGATACATCAGGCAACTTCAGCTTGGTCAATCTTGGGAAGTCCATGTCTTCTAACACCTTCCATTCTTGACGTACATTGACAGAGGCATTGCGGTTCTTCTGATTGTTCTGAAAATAAAAACAGAGATAATCTTTCAAATGAAATGCTGGCCTAATAAATTGAGAACTCAAACATGCAAATTCACATTAACAGAAAAATAGCTGACTTCCACAACGACAAACCGTGGCATTCATTGGATACATTCATCAACACACATTGTTCTTATTAAAACATAAGCAACACAAAGTTCATTTCATTGCATGGATTGTGCAACATGAGCTCCAGAATTTGAAACGGGCATTTCTATAAATGCAAATATGGCTAGGGAACATTTTCTCTTGCAATCTTTCTGCCAATCAAGCAATAAAAAGGCAACTGGCTGAAAGCTAGGGGGTAGTATAAGGGAGCAACGGAACCTGCCTTAAAAGGCCTCTACTCAGACAAGTACCCCTTTAAGAAGGTGTTTCCCAACTTCTGTTAATAAGATGGAACTCAGTTTTACTTTGTTTTGCTACTCTGTATGGACAAAATCAAAGAATTTTCGCATTATTTTGCACCACAGATCCTCCACTTCACTTGGGGTTTTCATTCTTTCATTCCCCTTTTCCTAACATCGCCCACTTGTAGAGATTCCCTAACAAGAGCTTTCAATGTAAATCAAAATTTATTGGAGTACACAGGAACATGAAACACATATTCTTCAGAATTGAAAGTTGAGAAGGGAATATTTGTTTCACTTACAGGACTGCACAAACAAATAAAAGAGGGCCCAAGAGGAAGATTCAAATGAGGCAAAGTGACTGTTGATAGCCATCAATCCCCTAATCCATTCACATGGCTGTGACTGGCATTTCATTAGCCTGCCATTGATGTCAACTGTTTCCACACAGAATGCACATTGATGGAATTGAGATGTCTGTCATGAACCTCAAAAGACAAAAAACCTTAATTGGCAATTTTCTTACCTGTCTCTCATTATATCTATTCCTGTTCCAATTCCTTTGGAATTTGTTCTTCATTTTACCCTTGTTTTGAGCTTGTCCCATCATAATTGCTTCCTTCCTCTGCTGCTTCTCTCTTTCTCGCTTCAGCCGAGCCTAGATTGCATAAAAAATGTGGTAAATGTTGAAGTACAAAGCACGCAATAAGCAACTTTCATAAATCAAAATGAATAAATAATGTAATATAGTTAATTTAACTTGCTACACTAAATTAGTATCATATATAGACAGAGACAGATAAAAATTGTGGTTCAGGTTTTAAGGGAAAACTGGTAATAGCAACTTGTCATTGGTAGTATAATTGAAAGTGGAAGATCAGGAGGAAGACAAAGAAAAACTTCTTTGGATGAAATAACATTTGCTGCTGGCTGCAAGGCGGAAAAAAATTTTTTGATGGCTTTATGGGAGTGATAAATATGGTTGGGTCAATGGTTGGAACACTACTCGGAGATCTCCAGTGGCTCTTTTACAAAAGAAGTTGGACGGAAAGAAGCTTACTGAAGCATCTTTGAAACTAAAATGGAAGCACTCTGGCTTGCAGTGTTTTACTTGTGTCCAAAAAAATATGAATCATATCTTTTATCCTCCCTAACTGATTTTCATTTTTGAGACCCTTTTGCTATAATCACACATTCAAAAAGTTTGACCACGAAAATTGAAAAAACTTGCATAAGTCATCAATTCTTAAATCCCAAAGAAGCATTTTCATAAAAATTTGGAATTCCCCTTCAAATTGACAAAAAATGAAGAAGGAACGTATAGGATTGCTTTGAAAACATGGTTGAAGGAGCACTTTGCTTGAGAAATACAGTCCTCAGCTACGGTTTAGAAAACTAAAAATTTCAGCAGATAGATCAAGATACAGGTGCAAGGATACAGTTGATAATAGCTTCATTGAGGACATTGGACTATTCAGTAAGTTGAGGATTGTCTCAACTTACTTGGTTGATCATATTAAAATCTAATTTGAAATCTGACGAAAATAAATAGCAGTAATTACACTGACTTTGTGATAAAGTTACATTAGATGTGAAAAATATTTGTTGATAAACCACTTAAGATACAGCTTAACAGATCGAAAAACATTTGAAAAAACAGCTTACATTTGATGGAAGTTGTTGAAAGGTAAGGAAAAAGTAAAAGATAAATTCTCACATTATTAAATCGCTGTTTATTTCTTTGATAAGCAGTTTTATGTGGCTTTGATGTGTCTACCAACTGGAAGCTGGAATCATCTCCCTCATGATAATATGCATACTGACTTCCAGCTCCAAACTGTGATGCATACTTGCCTTTAAAAAGACAGCAAATAATCATTCAATACATAATTGCACAACCAAAGTGCTTCACAGATACAAACGCAGATGTAAAATGGATACAAATATAAAAAGAAAATTAGTATACATCAAATCACATAAAGAAACTAATTTCATGTTGGAACATACAAAATGACAAAGAGAAAATCCTGGTGAATATACTTTTTTAGTGGGTTATGTTGGGGAAAGGCTATGGTGGCCTATACAAAGCCCCAACATAGGGAGAAAGAAGAAAGCAAACAGCTAAGAGGAGAGAGAGATCAGATCAAGTTTATTGATCTTAGATTTGAAAGATGGCAAGTTGTAAGGTGCAGGAAAGCAAGAAGGCAATACGTTCCATAAATTGCATGCTCTTGGGATGAGTGATGATTTGTGAGATAGAGTTTGTGAAGTTGGCAGTGAAACTTGGAAAGGATGTGAATGAGTTGAGCTTATGGTGGTCCTGACAAGCCTCAGGGGAACTGGAATAAGATTCCTGATCTCCTGAGAACAATGTCCGTTAAAGTATCCGTAAAAGATGGTGAATATAGGAAGATGTGATGCCTACTGAAAAGAATTGTATAACCTAAAGATTGGCGCATGCAAGGGTCACATCAATACATACTAGTGTATTTGCGATCTTGGTAAACTGTCCCAGTCCAGTCTGCAACCTAAAATCAAAAATGAATTAGTTTGCATCAATTGTAGGTAGGAAGACAAATGACTTGAGCGTAAAATCCCATCTAATTTTCGTTCTGTTTTTCGGCCTTGGTCCTCCTGCCAGGAGAGGGGTTGAAATGCATCATAAATATTGCCACTTTTTCTAGTTGTAGGCACCCTGCTATCCACTCAGAGTATCAATACACGCTTCAAGTAACAGACGTATTATAAATTCATTAATTTCTCGGTCAATACATCACGATCTTTGATGCTAACATTTCAAGCTCACATAACTCAGAACGGACACCATGTCAGTGTGTATGCTTACCTCTAGGGCCAGCTATAACTATACTACAATAGCTTAAACGACGAGTTTGTATCATAGAAACGATAGAAAATTTCTTGTGAAGCATTTTCGTGGCTAAAACAAACAAGCTGGTTTCCGAGCTAGCCATCCGCTGAAATTTCATAATGGCCTACCAAAAACTGGTGGCTTCAATCATAATATATGATATTAATCTACGGTTTGGAAGAGCTAAAGAGTGTAGCAGCAAAACCGTACCTTTCCGATTCTATCTCCTTTTGAGAACGGTTGGTATGGGATATCTTTAAACTGTGCGGGGACAGCGCATGGACCCCATCCATCGGGGTTGTCCTGAACAACTGGCGGAATGAAGTGCGCCATCTTGACTGCAACACGAGTAAAGGAAAGAGTCTCGTAATCAGACAAGATTAATTCGCGTGTAACCGCGGGACTCAGTGAGCGAAATGAAAAGATCTTGGTACGATTTAGTGCAAAATGCTAATGCTTCTAGCTTGGTTGCTTTTATGAAATAATAAAATACACTGAAAGCTTCCTTTAATTGCTTCCCCCTTCCTGGTGGGGGTCTACAAAATAGTTCTGCTATAAGATCCCTTCCCAGCCATTTAGTCTTTTTTTTTTCTTTTTAGTGGGTTATGTTAAGGAAAGGCCATGGTGACCTATACAAAGCCCCAACAAAGGAAGAAAGAAGAAAGCGAGCAGCTAAGAGGATAGAGAGATAAGATCAAGTTTATTTACATTAGATTTGAAATATGGCAAGTTGTAAGACTCAGGAAAGCAAGAAGAAGTTACTCATAAGATTTAATGTAATCATTTTTTTCGTTTCAATTTTGGCATTCAATGGTTGTTCCTTCATTCAATAGCTTTATTATAGCTTACATCGGTTCTCATTAATTCTACTTATTGTTTATTACAGTTTTTTTATAATTCTTCTTTTGGTTTAAATGAAAATGTTTATGTCCTATGTCTTGGATGCTAAAAATTTTCAAGAATGCAATTTTTGGTGCAAGCGTCCACGAAGTCCTTGCTCGAACTCGGCCATCCGGCAGGCTCCGATTTGATGAGCAAGCTTGGTCTGTTTGGCTAAATTTGCTGAATGTCTAAAATTCGGCTGATTATTGCCATAGTTCGAACGTCCAGTCCAAATGTTTTCAGACGACATAAGAAAATTTTGCGACTGCTGAATATCGGATGCTTACCGACTGTCCAGTCCAGTAGATAAATCTTAATAATCTGCATTCTTACAAAGCGATGACAAGGGAAAAGAAAGATTAAAGACGTTCTTGAAAGTATTGCATACTGCACACTGTATTCCATAAAAGTCATCTACAATAATAGTCTCGCTTGAAGAGGAACAAACTTGAACATTTCAGAAAGAGTCCACGTGGGCTGAGACTTAGCCCTCCTCGAAGATTTCTGTACAATAACTCACCCCTCTCCTTATAAAAAGTTCAACTAAGTGACTGCGACTGTCCCAGTAAAATTATGATAGTGACGCAGCCAATTGCATAAAATAGTCAACAACATCAGTAAAACCGATGGCAATTTTTTTTCTTAGAGAGTTAAGGAAAAGCCATGTCGGCCTAAACAAAGCCCCAACGAAGGAAGAAAGATCAAAGCGAAAGGCAAAGGCAAGAGTAAGGTTCGATCAAGTTTACTGATCTTAGATTTGAGAGATGACAAGTTTCAGAACTCAGGGAAGGAAGAGGGGGCAATGTCTTCCTTAAATTGCATCTTCTTTGGATGAATGATGATTTTTGGAATAGATTTCTTGGATCAGTCCGTGAAACTTGGAAAGAGTGATGGAGTAAGTCGAGCTTCTAGCGGTCCTGGCACGTCTCAGGAACAGGAATAGTATCCGCAATCTACTGAGCGCAATTCCCGTGAAATTATCTGTAATAGATGGAAAGATCTCCAACTAAACGACGATGGGAAAGAGGTTGGAGAGATTTGGTGATGTTAAGATTGGAACGAGATGGCTTTGGACTAGACTTTGTCAAGGAGACAGAGAGTGGATTTTGGAGCACCACGCCAGACGTGGGAGCAGTACTCCAAAGAAGGACGGCTTTGGGATTTGTATATAGTTAGAAGGTGAGAAGATGAGAAAAACCAGCGAGTTCTGGCTAGCAAATCGAGCTTCTCCGATGCGCTATATTCTTTCTTATATTTTGGGGCTTTGTATAGGTCGATTCTACCTTTCCTCAACATAATTCACTATAAAAAACCAAAACCAGGCCACAAATGCGCAAGAAACGACAAACTTTCCGGGTCTCCTAGGCATGGTACATAAATTTAAACTTTTCTCATTAAACCTCACAACTGTTACTAATACTATCGCTTAAATATTTGCAACTTCAGAATAATGTTGCGATGCCTTTTGCTTGCAAAAGTGATCCCAAGTCAGGGAAAAGCAATTTCTCGAAGAAGAGAGGATGAAATGAAGAAACGGCAATGCATAATAACACAAACGATTTGCTCCTTAACTAGTCTATTACCGTGCACAACGACAAGTTGTACATTAGAAACCATGTTACACAGTTGTCCAAATATCTAGAGCAACTATCTTGCTCAAGGCTTATTCGTTGTCGGCAATTTTTACTTGGAATATATGCTAGTTGTGCAACCCTATGTACAACGAATATTATTGCATTTATTTACACCCGTATGTAATATAAACACCTGAAGACTGTCTAACACAGACGTACGTGAAATAAAGAGCAGCAAAAGCTTATAGATTCTTGTATGCAACACTCCGAATGCGAATACCATTGTAGTGAATCATGGCTGTCCCCTACATAAGCAACATCAAGGACTTCTTAAGCTGCGTTTACACTGTACCAGATCACTTTTTGATCCAAAACAAAAGTGTTACGGACCGGCCATGCGTTTACATTAGATCCGGTACAACTTTTGTACAACTCTTTACCTGCTATCAGGTACAGTTTTGTACCTGCTAGGAAGGAGGAACAGTTTGGTACCTGCACTGCTCCGAAACTGTACCGGTACAGTGTAAACGCGAGGGAAAAGGAACACTTTTGTATCGGATCAAAAGTGCCCCGGTACAGTGTAAACGCAGCCTTAATGGCATACGAATTGTCCAGGCAACGTTAGAGTATGAGAGGTGCTGGGTTCTTTTACACAATCAGAAACAATGCCAGCGAGATTGTGTCATTTCTATCGTGGCTGCCTTCAGTCTTGGTGCTTCATCCAATGAAATGTCTCGTTATCGTCTTCACCCAAGGAGAAATGTCAATCCAACTCAATCCAAAGGAGAAATTTTTGTGATTTTGAATTCACTAAGGCCGGCCACTGGGGTCTGCTTGGAGACGGTACCCAGCAACGGTTCAAAGTCAGGAAAAATGAGGACAGTTGGTGGAAGGAGGGGCACCTTACTGTGAAATGGGAATCGTTTTCGGGCAGATAATGCAAGATGCAAATCAAGTGCGTGCAACTGTATCGGTGACCCTATTTTAGTGTGGGATAGCCTCAGAAGAAGGAACAAAATACATTGGTCATGGTACCCTTTAATGGGGTACAAGAACACGTTAATGGCTAATGAGAAAACAGCTCCGACAATGTAGTCTGGGTATGGCTGGAACTTTGAACGTTTCAGAAACTGTTTACACATAAGAAAGGATGGCTCTCCTAAGGAGAATAACATTATAGACAATTTAGTTTGGAAAGCAGGAGTCGAAATGGAACAAGTTGTGCTTTGCGATGTGGTATTAGAGTCAACTTATTAGGGATTCAGTTATGGAACTAATTACTCATATGTTATATTGCAGTACAAGGAAGCAATCCACAATCAAAGCTGCCATATTTCTGTGCTATATGCTTCATGTCATCTCCATAACTCCTACCTTAGTCAAAGGCTTTAGGTGCAATATGACAGTCATGCTACTTAAGGATTTTGAGCAGCTGAAGCCAAAAATGGCGGCTAATGGCAAAGAATTCGTTTGAAGCCTCCTCGAATGAGCTTATTATGCAGTGAAAAGGCTCAGACTCAATTAATGTTAAGGACGGAATTATGTCACAGGATTAGGGATGACAGACTACGTTCGCAATAAAACGAGAGCATAGTCAGTACATAAAGTTCTCAGACTGAAAAATTCAAATTAAGATGTCATTGGAAAACGCTTTGCTTTGATTAAGATGGTTCTTTTCAGACTCATACTTTTGGACAGTTTTGTTTTTTTTAATTTTATTAACCAGGGCTGACCCCAGCTCAGAATGTAGTGAAAAACTTCAAAAAAAAACTAAATAGGAATTGGTGGGGTTCCTCCGCATCTGACTTAAATTTCAAACTTGCGACAAGATTCCACCGGCCAACGAAATCTAACTTCTAACTTTGGTGACGGGAGAAAGACACTTTGATATATATGTAAAGAGATAAATATATATAAATATATATATAAATATATATATATATATCTATAAATATATAGATATTTATTAATATATATATATATATAGATATATATTCATATATACCTATTTATATTGAATATACAACTTAACAAATATTACACAGCAAAAAGTCATTTCAATGTTCATACATTAGCGGCGTAGATGTAGACCCAATGAGTTCCATTTCTAAGCTCTTCTTGAGAAGCCAAGTTATATTCTTAAGTTTCATACAATAGCGAGTTAGCCACGGCGTGCAAAACAGGCTGTATCACTTTCAGATCAGCAAGTTGAGTGCGAGAAATGCCAACGAAGGATTGCCTCAGACGTCGTAGCATTGTAAAGTGCAGCTCCTGAAGAAAAAGGAGATATTTTCATACTATTTCATTTTAATAAGGTAATGTAGAAAAGAATGAAATAAATGAAGCCCGCTAAATATGATAGTTAAAATGTTGATGATGAGAATGGTTGAAATTGTGATTATTGTGATTGGTAGAAGTGGCTGCTGATGATCCATGAAAATTCAAAATATAGACTCTGGTGATTAAGATGATTATTAAGATGATGATTAAGACATTTAAGATGATAATCGATGATAATGATAATAAGGGTGACCATTTTTGTGCCTTCAAATAGCAACCAATAATTATCCGATATAGCAATGATGGTGATGGTCGATGGTGATCAAAGGTGATTCTGATTAATAATGCTGGTCATGATGATGATGACGATAATGATGACGATGATGATGATCATGGAGATAATCATTGATGTTAAACTATAAATATGATGATGATGATATGAATTGAGATAAAAATAATGGCTTATATTAATTTTGACAGCTCTGACATAGCCTTCCATAAAACGTTTGATAACACGACTGACAATATCATCTACATAGAGCTGTCTCTCTGGGTATGACAAATGTCGATTAATTCAATGCTTTCTTTGGAGAAGGTTGAAACTTAAAGACGTATATTGTCCACAGCATTAAGATCATTGCCTTTCAGAGGTTGGAAATATCGTTGCGCTATAACAGCTCGATTTCTCTTGTTTGTCCGAGTTAGATGCAGGTGCTGGCTTAATTATATAACAATTTATCGCAAAAAGACTTTGGCGTGCTGCGATATTCAAAAGAAATGCATTGGTAAAATCGATTCAAAGGAAGGCCGATTTTAAGTTGTTCTGCCTTGAAGCAGGTGTCACCCAACTACCAAGAATCGAACCTTATAGGTCAATGGACGAGCTCACAGCATATCCTGAAATGGACGTCCCTAGAAAAAGGGGGATTTCTGAAAAGGTCACGAGTGGACGGAGTTTTTCTCGAGTAAATTATTACCAATTTACAACCAGTACCATTTTTGTGCAAAGTTTTTCCATAAAATCAGAAAACGAACTATCTTATCTGAAAGCAAAGTAAAAGAAAAGCCGCCCAAATTCTAGTGAAACTTCTCTTTCTCAGATGTCACTTTCTTCGATTTTAAAAAGATTGAATAAGACAGACTGTAACAAGACGCATGCAAGCAATCTGGCAGAATGCAATCAATATTTCTTCCTAAGGCTGAAGCTCCAGAGAGATGGAAATTTATTCCGACATAGTGCCATGGACTTTTGAAGAAAAATCTGTACCATATACGTCACTAGGTAGAGCAATTATGATCTCGTAGCATAGTTATATATATATGTATTTAACTCAAAACATGTAGGTACAGAGTACGAACTGTCGTGGGGAAATTCAAATGCATCAATAAGTAAATAAAGTACTAAGTATGGCATGGGTCAATTTGCAGTGCCCGCAAAATTTTTATGCTGCGCAGAGGAAGGTTTCTTCTTGCTGCTGGGCCATAAATGATATCCCATGTAGCTTCATGAACGATTCAAGAAGCGTGTCAAGTGAAACAGGGTGGGTGAAGTGCGCATAAATTGACGATAAAACAAAGTTTTTGAGTGAAACTGGTTTTCGAAGCCGTCGCACAAACTTATCCCTGCTTCCTAACCCAAACACTTCGATTCATAAAATCCTGATTTAACCCTGAAGCTAACACCTTGCCGTAGCATTAGAGCCTACTCATCTTTAAATGCGAAAGAAACCCTTCATTTCTGTATTTCAACATAGGTTGCAGCTCTTGCAGACCACGCCAGATCGCAGGTGGATTTATTTACATCACTGAGCCTATGCGTCATTAAGATATATTCCGCGGAAAACAGAGCTAAAATCAACAATCTTCGCACGAAGGTGTATACATTCCGTCTAAAATGCGTTTAATTGCCGTGCATAACCTGTTCTAACGCCCATTCTGACGATCCTTTTCATGCATTGCATATTATTTATTTGATGTATATAACTATAAATATGAATTTCATATGTACATTTACTAATAATAATAATTATATACTAATTTGCATACAGGAATGACCTATCAGCATGTCAAGCATGCTTTTATCATTAGGGTCCTGTAAATTCATTTACTGTATATATATATATATATATATATATATATATATATATATATATATATATATATATATATATATATATATTGATGTATTTGTATATACACTGTATATTACATATTTATACATATGTATACATATGTATGTATATCTAAATCTGTATACATATTCATATATCTATATATAAATATGTATCTATATATATATATATATCTATATATATTTATATATCGACATGCTTGCAGATGTATGTAAAACCTTCAATTTTTTTTTAAAAAAATAGCTTATGTCAAAACATGTGCGTAATTAAAACCTTATTGGGTCTTTCTATGAGATAAGTAAATGCAAATGGAGAATATTTGATCGCTATGCATTGCTCAGTTGTGTTGAACACGAGGGGTAGCCCAAGGTTGGAGAATAGAACAGCAAGGGTTAGTCTGGATTGACTGTGCGTTCCTAAGCCGCACTGTCTGTCTGTATTGGAAAAGTATATACCTTTGCCGAAGAACACTGTTTTAGCTGTTGCCTTGGGCAATGATTAAACATTGATGAGCATCGGTTTTCGGCGTAATCGCGTTTTCCTTCGTCGGGCATGAAGCATGATTCCATAACGTTGCGGTCTCCTCTTTGTCTGTATGAGGACGCACCCGAAGTTCCAAGAGATCCTAGCGCCTTTTTTGGCTTTTTCATCTTCAAAGTTCATGTCATATCTGCTTCATTAAATTTTCATCAGGTCAATATTTCATACATTATGCTATTTTACTGTTCATTGGAAAAATATGTCAAGATCCTTAACAAGTCACTTTGCTGGGTAGCAAAAATTGTTCTGATATGTGTAGCACTATCTCCTTCCCTTAAACCAGCCATGTCGTACCGTACCTAATAAATATGCTTTTGAATTGCTCGATAATGATGAGAAGCGGTCTATAGCTTAATGGTTTTGAAAGAGGCTGATTTTTGTCACGAAAGACTGCAAATATATCTGCACAGAGCTCTCGATTTCAAGAGTAGCAGCAGTCGGTGACAGATTTTCGAGCTTTATCTAGGAAATTTCATTGCTATAAGATTGCATCCCGTCTCCTCCCAGATCAATAGCTTCGTATTATGAACCGGGCAGGCTGCAACCCCATAACCCTTGCGTTATGAGATCATACATTTAATCATAAAACTACGAAATACTGGAACTGAATGATGCGGATTTTTTGTAGAATTTTCAGCAAACGATTGGTCTGAATTATAAGGCAGTTCTGCATTGCAATCCCTTCATACTATGTTTAAGGCTAGAGTTGGTTAAAGTTGAAGAAAACATTGCTAATAAAGGTTATGCATATGAATCAAGAATACAATGAACAGTAAGGGAAAGATAAGAAGTAAATACGCATTGTGGAGGTGAAGACAAATAATAGATTAAAGAAAAGATGCGACTATCCAAAAAAGATTGAAAATATGACTTTTAAGTTTGTGAGATTTTTAATCTTACATAGAGAAAGAGAGTAAAAGAGAGAGAATGTATATGGGAGAGTGTGAGAGTGGGAGAAAATGTGAGAGAGAGAGAAAATTTGAGAGAGAAAGAGAGAGAGAGAGAGAGAGAGAGAGAGAGAGAGAGAGAGAGAGAGAGAGACCCTGAGAGAGAGAGAGAGAGAGAGAGAGACCCTGAGAGAGAGAGAGAGAGAGAGAGAGAGAGAGAGAGAGAGAGAGAGAGAGAGAGAGAGAGAGAGAGACCCTGAGAGAGAGAGAGAGAGAGAGAGAGAGAGAGAGAGAGAGAGAGAGAGAGAGAGAGAGAGAGAGAGAGAGAGAGAGAGAGAGAGAGACCCTGAGAGAGAGAGAGAGAGAGAGAGACCCTGAGAGAGAGAGAGAGAGAGAGAGAGAGACCCTGAGAGAGAGAGAGAGAGAGAGAGAGAGAGACCCTGAGAGAGAGAGAGAGAGAGAGAGAGAGACCCTGAGAGAGAGAGAGAGAGAGAGAGAGAGAGACCCTGAGAGAGAGAGAGAGAGAGAGAGAGAGAGAGAGAGAGAGAGAGAGAGAGAGAGAGAGAGAGAGAGAGAGAGAGAGAGAGAGAGAGAGAGAGACCCTGAGAGAGAGAGAGAGAGAGAGAGAGAGAGAGAGAGAGAGAGAGAGAGAGAGAGAGAGAGAGAGAGAGAGAAAATGTGAGAGAGAGAGAGTGAGAAGCAATTTGATATTGAGTGAGCGAGTGAGTCAGTGAGAGATAGTGTGTGACAGAGAAGAGTACGAGCGAACTTTCATTAGGTAGCAAAAAGTTTTTCATTAAGACCAAATTGGAGCATTCGGCAATGCTATTAAGTGGAGAAAAATCTTCAGAAGGCTTGCTTCTGTTATAATAGCCATTGTTCAGATAAGATCCACAATTTTCTTATTAGATTGAAAGGATCGAATAAGCTTACACTTACCGATAAATGAAGGAAAAATTAACCGACTTTCATAGAATGCTCGCCATGTGGTACAACCTGAGATGAGCTGTCGCCAAGGCCCATGCCACTCCACATTCCGTTGGTCAGCGTTGCGTATGTATTGCCCGTTCCGTACCCTCCTGACGGAGGCCTGCTTTGACCATGACTGAGCATTTGGCTGGACGACTCGCTGAAGCTGCTCAAGGATGCTTGGTGGTAGGGCCAGGAATTGTTGACGGTTCCGTTTTGGTATGAAGTCGGAGTGCCAGGACTTAGCGAGCACGCGCTGTTGTTGTAGGGTGATGTATTGGCGATCGGTGAGGTATCTTCACTCATCATCTGACTGGGGTCACTGCCGTAGATATTATTGTTATTATTATTATTGTAGGCCCCAAGTGTCTGGTATGTGTAATCAGGAGACATATTTGTACTGCCGAGGCTCTGGGCTGCTGGGCTCGAATACTGGTATGGCTGCTTCAAACGAGGGGTTGTCTTTGAAGGTGACGGTATGGATCCATTCATTTTGGTGTATGGAGTTATCTTGCCAGGCATGTTTTGGTGGTACATTTGTTTTGGAAATATCGACCTGAAAAGGTGAAACAGTCATGAGCGATTGCAAGGGATGATATCAGACATTATTGAGCACATCTTTGGAGCAAATTCATGAATGGCAATACTTAGGGCTTAGCATTCTTATCTTTACTTTCTGCTTAGCTTCTGCTGGCAGATTCTAAAGCACTGAAAAACTATGCTAGTCGAGCAGTATTATGGTCTTTCCATTCGATGAAACCACGTCTCGCTATTCATAAGTCTGGATTTACAGATGTGTTTCGACTGTCAAACTGTAAGTGTTATCTCGATGGCTAATTCCCTATGAGCGACTTGCTCTTTCCAGAAGGTCTACAGTTCTGGAATTCGTCCGTGATTGGATAAGACATCAAGGTTTTACTCTATGAAATGCTCAGCATAATCCCTTTCGATTGTTCACTGTATTTGGAAAAAGATTTTTGAGACAATGTAAAGATGTCTATTAAAGGTGTTTTCAAACTCCCACGAAAAAAGGTAGCATTTGAAACTATGAAAATAGCAACATCTACGCGGAGAAGTTTGGGTGTAATGAATGATTAAAAGAAACTGGAATTTGAAGATGGTAAATCCGTTCATGGAATGATTTCATTCATTTATAAAAGAGTAAAGTCTTGAAGGCCTTATATACAGTGAAGTTCAGTATCGAATACTGGAGTAGGGGAGCACCGTAACATTTGAATTCTCAGCCTTTTGAGGTAGAGAAGCCAGCATCCCTTGCTACTTTTTACTCCTGCTGCTACTTCTAGATGGACAATGCGAGGGTATCTAAGGACGGGAATGAGCTTGGCTCAAGCAAAGGATCTCATGGTAGTCGGAATGCGCTCCAACATTATCCTCTAAAACTATTCAATACCAATGCTAGAATTTCTTGGGGAAGGTTTCATGATGCATTCTGGAGCCTTGGATGTTGTTGGTTCTCTGTTTTTATCACAAATTAAGCAATTTTTGAGAAAAGCGACGAAAATTGTCGAGTTATAACACTTTCTTGGATCCCTAACTACTTTTAATTGATTCACTTGTTACCAGGACACTGCGATTCGCGCTGCGCGACTTTGTTCATAACCTTTTGAAATATTCAAACCATTAACTTCAAAGTTTCTATAATAATCACTATTTTTTCTGTTGTTGATATCGTCCTTCGAAAGCAAAACGAAATTGCAACAAGATCTATGCCATAGCCATAGAGTACAATCTGCAAAGATTATCTCATAGAAATTATCATCTGCTTATCAAAAACGAACATTTCTAGCTTTTATGTTTAAGTCAATAGTAAATTTTTCGCAAATGAAGTCTTGTTTTCTTGTAATGATGGCAAGATTTCGCTGTAAGGGTGGAGAGAGACACTGTCGCAGTTTTGGTCGCCTAAGACCAGCAGATGACAAAGTAAATCACGTGAAAAATTGCATAAAGGATGGTAGAGGAGCCGTGTCTATAGGGGGTGCCTTGGCAGATGTAAAGAGAAACAAAAGTCTGGCTTCAATTCATCTTAGATCTAATGAATGCAATTAAGATTCACCAGAATGTTTGTGAGAAAGTCTGGTAGGAGCATAACAAGTCTGGCCGAACGTTAACGTGCTTTTTGCTTTCAAGAAAGATCGCTGCAACAGTGCTGAGTAAGCTTGTGGATTTCCAGAGAGCTAGGATCTGCGTAAGTAATTGCTCTGCAAAGGCAGATGGTTTGAGTAATTCCTCCATTAATTATGCAAAATATAACTCCGCCCACAGGTCTATCTGAGGCAGGTGATCCTACAAATGCGTTGTAAAGGCGAGCATCTTATCGGACTGGCGATATCAACAAAGTTTAAGCTGATAAACGCAAAAAGACACCGCAACTGTAATCATGTTGACTAAAATGCAGCATTGAAATCAGAGTACGATACACTGTTCTTAAGGCAGGGAATCGGTTAATGATGCCGTGTGTAGTAACAGGCACCTCTCTTCTTGGTTTGCTGAGTAAAAGAAGGTAGACGAATCCTTTTTCGAACTGCGTAGGAAATCGATGGAAACAAGAGCCTGAAATTTGCGTTTGCAAATCGCAAATTTAACAGAACATGGGGAACATACCAGCAACAACCAAACAACAGCTTGTTTAGTTGATTGTAAAATTTTTACTTTTACAGCTAGAAATGCTGAAAAATGCAATCATCTGATTCATCATTTCTAAGAGTGGTAGTTTTGCTTGCTGTGATGCTACGATGATGATGATGATGATGATGAAGTGATGATGATGATGATGATGATGATAGTGATGATGACTTTGATGAAGATGATGATGATGATGACTTTGATGAAGATGATGGTGATGATGATGATGATGATGATGATGATGATGATGATGATGATAGTGATGATGACTTTGATGAAGATGATAGTGATGATGATGATGATGATGATGATGATGATGATGATGATGATGATGAAGATGATAGTGATGATGATGATGATGATGATGATGATGATGATGATGATGATGATGATGATGATGATGATGATGATGATGATGATGATGATGATGATGATGATGATGATGATGATAGTGATGATGACTTTGATGAATTCGAAAGAACTTTAACGACCAAGTTGACAAGCAAAGTCAAGATGTATCAAAAAAAAACTACGAATCTTTACAGCGGATGAAGCACTTCAACTTAAGATTAGCTGTCATCAATGTGTTTCCAGTGTTCGTGTCGTCAGAGTTACTTCTGAGTACTCATTTATCAATCTCGGAAGGATGGACAGCTGAGTTGACTGATGGCTTGTGGTAAAATGGTTCCGACGGTGGGGCTCGAACCAAGGACAGAAGACCTCAAACGGTTCGCAACACTGCGTCTTAACCACACGACCACACCACTATTTAAGCAACGATTTTTTGAATGCTTCCATCACTCGATTAGTCGCGAAAGATGATTCGAATGTTTCTGACGAATGCTCTTCACGACGACCATTATGAGTAGATCATATTGAATAGATTCTTTTACATCGTTTGCCATTATATCTTATATTATTTGACACTGAAATGCGTCGGTTGAGTAGACTTTTTTCTTTTTATCCCTTCTGCCTAAAACCGATAGCCGATTTTAGGACACTGAGAAGCCATGGTTTATGAGAAGCATTCTGATCCTTTCAAGCAATCTGACCACATTTCGTAATTTACACGCCAGGAATCACAGAGTGCTAGCTTCGTATCAAGTGAAATTCAAACTCGAGGTTGCGGTCTAACTATTGACTGAAGGAACTGTAAGCAAGATGCTATAGCTACTTGCGTGCCTGATAAATACGATAGTTGGAGTTTAATCAAGTGTTCTTCGTACTTAACACTATGAGGACTAAAGATATTTGAATTTTACTGCTCGTATACTGTGAGACAAATGCTTTGCCATTTGAAGAAATTTCCTGCAACACAGCAATCAGTCAGGTGAAAACGCATTTGTTAACTGCAAATTGGTATTAAAAAGTTCATCATGATATCGTTAAGTGCGCTCGAAGCATTGTAAGATCCTACATGACACAGCCTAATCAATCACGTTAGCAGTGATTAGCATTGCTTGTTTTTGCATGATGAGTGGTGCCCGCTGACCATTGCATCTTTATCAGGATTATATTTACGCAAGTTATATGCTGAAAAGAAAAATGCAAATACTATAACACGGTGAAATCAATCTGGTTAAGTATTATTTGCTCACAGAAATATTAATTAAAAGTGTGTTTTCCGTGCACCTGCGACACTCCGCTAGACACAGCTAACACTGGGAATCCACCGTGGTGAGAGCGATAAGGGTCATGCCTCATGATTTTCGAATTTGTCGACTTTTTCTCAATTGAAATGCATGACTACAAGCTAAGCACGTCATTTTCTAATCAAAATGAGAAATGAGAAACTCATCGAGAGTATCGAAAAAGTTTTCGATAAAAAAGTGAAAAGGAATAAATAGTAAAGCAAACTTAATGAGAACAGTTGGATCGAAGGAGGGGAGAAAAAATTATATATAGAAGCTGGCTTAAAGATTCTCTTTGTCCCACCGCTTCCCTCCAATATATCAGTTCATCAAACAAAGGAGGAGATGAGTTGGTGTCAATAATGAGTGGATGATAAGACCATGTACGTATTAAGCAAATCCCCTTTTGACTAGATAGATTACAGGGAACCATTACGGCATAGAAGACCAGTTCGTGCAAAAGAAGCATTTATCCTGGGCAGCCTCCTCTTTACTAGACACTGGGGTTCTCGAATTTTCGATAATCTGGAATGGCTCAGATCAGCGCAGAATTTGCAACAATCATATGCACACGTGGATCGAATCAATAGTGACACTCTAATGTACGCTAATGGGCTTGAGGGGTAGATTTGCATTAGTTCTGCCATGAAATCGATTATAAGGTAGCAAGTCAGATAGACTGCACACTCGGCTTTAGTGATGAAAGATGCACTGGAACTCATACCTATCTGGGAACTTGATCGCATGATATTCTTGGGAGACTTTAGGATGGGTTCCCTCAACATTTCGCTGAAACAGTTGACCAGCTGTTCGGACGAGATGCAGCCACGTGATTAAGATAATCCCCTTTCTTGTGGGACCTAAACAATTCTTTTCACTCGGTTGACTGCGTGCTGTCGCGAGTCTCAAAGGGACATGAATAATTTGAACTTCCTCCCAAATGGAATGGCTGAGTGTGATGCGGTTCCCTAGTGAAATCAAATACCGTTCTGGGGCTGTCTGAAAGCGGGAAAACCGCAAAGGAATCGACTGTCGAATTGAAAAGTGGTACCACGCCTTGATGTGCCAGCCATTTCTAGTGTACGTTAGTTAGAATCATGCACGGTTTTGCAATACGGATTCATCTGAGTAGAAGTCAACAGGAAACTACTTCACAAAGCCACTTTCTGGAAAAAAAACCCAAAGCACTGCTAGGCTTGCAGTTGAGTCTGCTACGCTTTTCAAATTGGTCGAAGAAATTTCACAGATGGCAATGTTGGGAAATTAAGGGTTATTTTAGTTTGAAAAATGCATCGTGAGATATTTCTAGCACTCCATTGTACTTTTGTGCTAGTAAAGTATGTCGGGGAAAGCCCATGGTGGCCTAAACATCGCTCCAATAAAGGAAGAAAGAAGAAAGTGAAAGGCTAAGAGGGGAGGGAGATCAGATCAAGTTTATGGAGTTCAGTTATTATTGATTTGAATTGAAAAGGCAGTAACGGAGTCCTTTATCTTGTTGAACCTTATTGATACACTGTCTCTGGATGACACCTTTCTGACAAGATTCTCTCCAACGTCCGTTTAAAAGTATGGTACTCACTCAAAAAGACACTGAGGATTATGATTAAGATAGAAGTAGTACAGACAAAAAGCAGAAGAAAAGTATAGTCTGCATTGGACCTGAAGGTTAAAGCCAGGCTCATTGCAACTGCCTGCCCACGCGATGAGTTTCAACCTTCTTTTGCATTGTCATTCGAGACATTCAACCCACCTTCCACCAAAAGCATAGACCCACGCCCAGTTGCTTTTTAGCACTTCTCCTTACATATCTCGAGATTTTAGAAACTTTATGAAAACCAAGCGTCAATGCATACTACTTACGTATAATAGAATGGGATTTGTCATCGTGTTACTTGACAATAAATTGACGGCTTTCCCATCCGATATTGATATATATATATAGACATATTCAAACTTCTGTAGCCAGTCAAGGCAGATGCAAATTACTTCATGCCTTAGAGATTTGTGTTTGCATACTTAATTTGTTTGTAACAAAATGAAGAAGTTGAAAACAAAGAGATTATTGAAAATATCAAAGGTGGATAGCTCTCCAGCCGTCACTTCTTTTAAAAAGCGCCCTGCATCTAGATACAATGTACAGTATAATATCAAAATAAGATTATAGGCATAATTTCCATCCTAAACTCGTACAAAAATTATAAACTACTTGAAAATAGAATAAGATTCCTTACGATGAATTATCAAAGAGTTCTGACAAAAAAGTTTAAATTCTGCTTCGATTTTTCCCCTTTGATGCGTCTGGCAAGCTCTGAAATAACCCAGCCTACGGAGATTTAGAACCAACCCCGAGCATATAAAAATCGCACATCGACCGCCTATACACATGAAATCGAAGACAGGAAAATTGCTCGAATCAGAGTCGAGATTTATTGCTTAATCAGTAATCTTGATAATACCAGTTTAGGAGAGGCTGCGGTGCTCCTCGCCTTTGTTTCGACTTAACAAGTTACTGGCGGCTCGCTCTACATCAATTAGGGATATTCTACGCGACAGGCCGCAGGTGCATCAGGCATATTGCGATTATATTTGATCTTTGCTTCTTTGAAAATCATTCCCGCAAAATTCTCCAAGACCACAGCAGCACGTGAATGTGTATCGCTTTCAAATCTTACTTCCATTGAATCACGTTCACGATGCGGCATCTTTGCTCCCACGCAGTAGCGATGCGAAATCAAGCCGCGCGGAGATTCTTACACGCGGATCAAATGCGCTGCCACTCACTGCAGAGACTTGGTGGTAAACTTTCATAAGAGTAGCACATGAAGATGGAAAAATATGGAATCGTGAAAACTTCTCCATGTCCATACTAACCAATATGCCAGTCAAACACGAAGCAAGCCATCTTCCGATGGCGCAAGGAACAGGAAATATCTCTCAAAGTGACGTACCAAAGAATCATTCACAGCAGATTAGATTTTCCTAATGAAACAACTTCAAAATATCTTTTTAATGCTATTTCTCAACATTTTCCGCCTACTTCTATACTTACTAGTTCAATTTTCTCCCCTTTTAACCGATATACAAATTTTTCTCACATGCTGTGAATCCAATCAGTCAAAATCCCCTTATAATTTGTTAACTAGCAATAAGATATTTGTACTCAAAAACGTATACCACAAAACTATGCACTATCGAATTCTCCTTAATTATCATTCTCATTTCCCTGCTTGCTATCTTAAATGACTGCACTCCCACCAAAAGCTGAAAGTGACCCCGATAAATATGACTTAGGCCAGTAAGCCAGACTCGTGCATTTAGCCTCTACTCTGATTGCGCTCATTTTCTATGTTTCCAAAGCTGAGATTTTCAAAAGGGATCAAATTTGGATTTGGCCTTATCCGAAGCACCTGTAGTGAAACCACAAATCTGTCTGCTATTCGTCACAGTATACTTCCATCTGCAACCTTAGCGAGTAATTTTCCGAGGGCTTCTGTTAAGAGTCGTGCAGGGTTTGCATTAGATATCGCCGCACGAAGTTGAACTTACTGCCTATAGACCTAGTGCTGCCTACCAGGAGATACTAGTTACGAAGAAGGCGCATTATGCACCCAGGAAGACGCTTCAATGCAACGGTAGTGAGCCTCTATCTAAACGTCTGCAAGCTTTTAGAATTCCTTGAGGAAAATTTGTTGAAATCGATTACGCCGCCGGTATATCTAAGTAATACCAAACATGAAAAAGACAAGTGCAAAATATCGATGGCACCCCAATTCCCTGGTCTTCCTCACCTGATGGTCTTGAACTGTTTTCAAATCTTTAATGTGAAGTTATTCACCGGCAAGAGCTTTCGACAGCATAGCAGTTTCGATAAATTTCAAAAGAATTAATTCGCAGCTCAGAAGCATGTGGCTACAGCAAAAACACACTGAAAAAGTGGTCCATCGAGCCGAATACTCAAGAAACGTCGTTCACCCTTATTCCTACGTAAACAGTGACATCAATAGAGAAAATAAGAGCAAACCATATTATCTCATGTCTCATCATTGCATCATTTCATTTGCAGCTTTAGACCTAGAGTTTTCAACCATGATGTCTACCCTTTAGATTTATGGGGGCCGAGGTCTGTCATCTATGATTGAGATTAAAGCCAATGGTAAGTTTGAGTAATGAAATACTCCGCATAATGTAGAAGCACTTTCATTTGTAAAATGCATTAGCAAGTCTAAATGCAGAGTGACCACGATATTTACGAATCAAAGAAGTTGTTTGAAAAGCAGTTCTTATAGGTAGTTCGAAAATTTAGGAGTTTCGACAGGGCAAAATTCTTATTTCAATACCAGTTTAATCCGATGGCAATCAGTTCATGCAAAAATTGCATAGTAAAATTAAGATTGATGTCCTATCACGTAAATAGAAAAAATGTATAAACGAAGACAGTTGAACATCAAAACTGTTGGAAACTCCCGACGCAAATGAAATTCCTACAGTCTTTGATCTTAGGGCTAGATGCTGTGACAAGGTAAGTGTGATAGCTGGACTGAATGATCTTGGTCGGTGCTATGAAAAGCTTAGTATCACAATTACTGTCACTTTGCACCTTTCATTTCTGGAGAAGTAGTAGCGTCTTTTTAGAAGGAGCTTTGAATTGGCTAGGTTTAGGGTTAAAGTTTGTGTACAAGAAACAAGAAAATATCTAATCACGGATTTAATTTCGCCAGTCGTTGGCAAACCCGATTAGCTTTGCTCTTTTTGACACTCCTGCATGAGGTTTCTAGTAGATCTAACCAAGGTTTCGCATGCCGGTTCTGCTACTCCATAAATGTTCCGACTGGTGATGATCAATGATATTCACTGCCACGATCGACATTAAACCACAATGGATACAATGTAGACGCAACAATCTGCATTGCGATTGTTTCACTTATCTCTCAAACGTATCCGGCTGGCGGTCATTAGCAGGCCGAAGCTCGAACAAATGCTTGCATTTCTGAAATAAAGCCCACGGAATGTCATCAAATTGCGAAGAATGGAATTAGGTAGAAGGTAGAAAGCACTCGCGTTGCTTCCTGATGATTATGAAGAACAGGGGAAATTTCTCACAGGACGAGGACTGTCGTGGAAGAATCCCGCTGCTTTTGCTCATACAGCAAGCGAATGACGCTGACGAACGACTGCACATGGCGTGTTCTTCAGGGAAGCCAGCAGCTGTGCCTCGCATAATTCGTCATTCCAACACTAATTTCTATAGCTTTTGCTTGAGTCCAAGAGCAAAACCAAGCTTGAATTTTGTTTGGGTTGAGGTTTGGCGCGAGACAGCATCTGCTTGTCCAATGATCACGTGTTACTAAGCTCAAACTTAGATGCGTTATGCCAATGTGAAATTTAGCAAACACACAACCGAATTCACCAGAAAGCTGAATCTCGGCCATTATTATTCAAAATATGAATCTTTATTCGATTGATATTCTACCTTAGCGTGTTAACTCAACTATGTTGCAGCAGTAAATAATCAAATGGTACCTGAAATGGGCTCAACGAAATGCGACATTCGAAAGAGATCTAGGCAACGAACAGACAAGTTTTTCTCGCCTAGTGAAAGAAAAGGAACCTCTCTTTCGACAAAGCCTCGCATTGGGACAGCTTGACGCTATGTCTGTCCGTTCACGGACAAGAAAAAGTGAGAAAATAGGGAATGTAAATCTTCACCGAGTCTTTCCTTCAAATGTGCTTTGAAGGAAAGTGGTTGCAGAATCGGTTACGAGCCGACGAAAGATGAATTGAGATCATTTTCGGCGGTCGATATCCATGGACACCAACGTGGAGGTTTCTGCATAGGGAATATCAATACTAGGACAGTACAATAGGGAATATCAATGCTGCTAATATTCATTGAGAAGTGTTTCTTGAAACACAGAGGTGACTTCTGGACTTCATCAGCCAGTAGCATCTGGAGAAAGTCCCTAATCTCCATGAATAGGAACCGTTGCTAATAAGGAGAAATTCCGGCTGCATGTTCCCAAGCCATCTGCTTAACAGATCTGGTAGAGTGAGGAAGGTTAACGGAAGAATGAAACAAAGGAATTCTACGTCGAGCCCATCAAGAAGAAAGTCAAAGGAAAGTAAAGATAAGAGGTATTGATGCACTGAATGGTTCTTAGCAAATAACTAGAGAGTGGATTTTGCCATCAACAACTTCAACTGTACCAAGCTGAAAAATTTCCCTTCTCATATATGCCGAGCTTAACTGGCTTT
Organism: Pseudorhiza aurosa; assembly: GCA_964026355.1. NCBI lineage: Eukaryota > Metazoa > Cnidaria > Scyphozoa > Rhizostomeae > Lychnorhizidae > Pseudorhiza > Pseudorhiza aurosa. The sequence continues at coordinate 8,438,436 of OZ032119.1, forward strand.
ACGGTGGTCGGCAGTTTTTGAAAATTTGTGCAGTTTGATAGAGAAAAACTGACTAAGTTGAATACACGTTTCAATAATGCCAAAAGCAGTTAGGCAATTTTTCCCCATAAGAGCTTTCCAGTTCAACTTTGCTCTACGCACAATTTACTACGTACAGAATCAACTTCTCAAGCGCATCACAAACGTTTTGTGGTGCTCGAAGCTCACTTGACATCACATCACTTGAAGCGACAATGGCTTAAGCTTTGTGACACTAAACTCGGGAAAGGATGACCGAAGTAAGACGTCGCTCGATCGGAGTGTTCAAAGGATAATACAAAAAGCCGAGAGTTGACAAGGAGGAACCAGCTGCTGTACGACGCCAGGGACTGGAAATAGCAAAAGGAAATGTGATGAAATAGAGTTTCGTAATCTTGTCGTGATTATAAATGGAAAATTATAGGCCTGATTCCATTGGAGGAAGCAGGGTCATTTACTAATAGCGATCATTACGATGGATTACTCGGTGTTAAACTGACGACTAGGGCACCAAGCGAAGCAATCATAATATTCTAAAGACTTCTAACGAACGTCTAGTACCTATTGAGAGATAGGATGCAGTTGTAATTAGCGTGACGCGATAGAATCATTGTATTTACGAATCAGTGGAATTCAGCGATGCAAATGTATCTCGTCACTGCAAATTTTGTCTGCGAAGCTCCCTCCAAAGTTCTGCTGAGCTATGATTAAAAAGATGTCCGTAGCATGTCAAACATTGACGCCTCTTCTGTCACGTAAGGGTGCTCTTTTCATTGCGATGGGTGATGCATCCAGGATCGGTTATGTTTCGTGTAATGTAGGAACGCAGCTGAAGACCCTCGCTTCGATGCATTAAAAATTCCTTTTCTGAAGCAACTTCAAATCTCATTAACAAGTATTACTCAAACTCTCCATGATCCGAGTTATAACTTCAATGATATAGTTTTCTCATAGAGTCGATAAGTCTAGATATAGAATCCCTTCATAGCAGCTTTTTTAGTAAGTTGTGTTGGGAAAGGTCATGGTGGCCTCTACAAAGCCCCAACAATGAAAGGGACAAGAATGTGAAAGGCTCAGAGGAGAGAGAGATCAGATCAAGTTTATTGATCTTAGGTTTGAAATAGGACAAGTTGTAGCATTCAGGGAAGCAAGAAGAAAGCAAGACGTTCCATAAATTCCACCTTCATGGGATGAATGACGATTTATGTGATAGAGTTCGTTGATTAGTTACCAACAGAAGATTAAAAAAGTTAGAAATAACAGGTGCATTTTATTCATAGCAGTGGTAGCTTCCATTTCAATATGGAAGTAGAATCGTCATCAAGAATATGCATGAGAACTTCAGTTTGCTAAACGAAAAGCAAGCAACAAATATAAGCACTCTTTGGTAAGATGATCCATCATTGCTGCATTTCCAGATCGACATGGAACACTCGATTGAGGAGATGCCAGTTTGTGGGGTCTGAAAGTGCAAGGATCGCTCGGGCTACGCGCGATTAGAAAAAGTTTACGATAAATGTCATTATGTGAATACGGCGCGTTTGATTTGGTGGTGCTGAAGTTAATCTCAAATGTAACTAGATTTAAATAAACACCGTGCCTTAATTGTAATTCAATATAACTTATAAGTGTTAGGAAAATAGCATCGCTCTTGAATATTTTATGCCTAGTAGACGGCATTAAATACTGATAATAATGGCTTTACGAGATAATAGATATGTCATTTCTTCTCAGATGTCTGGGTCACTCCATATGCACCGCACATTTGTCTTCGTAGATTTTGCTGAAATTTGCAATGCTTCTGTTGTATATGGGCCTACTTTGTTATTACATTGCTAATTGAACGAGGACGAAAAAAGGAACGCATTTCTAGCAGAAATCAAAACGGGAAAATCTGAAGCAGAAAACGAGCTTCTAGAGCTTCAGAGAATTTAAAACAAAAACGGGCCCATAACATTTGTGCAGTTACCAAGCGTTGGTTTTTGCGTTTTAAAGTTTTCAGCATCATGCCTCGATTCCAGCATGAGAATTCTCAAAAAATAGAAAACCAGTAAGTAAGAGGTGTCTAGTGCCTTGGGAAATTGACCGTCAAATCTTTTACCGTACGAGCGTAGCTTCAGCACGACAAAAGAAGGACCCTTGCACGTATTTAACTTGGCCACACTTCCGCTGGAATGCTGAGCTATCGCGGTCATTCATTCTTCTCAACTTCAAGAAGGGTCTTTTCTGTTTTCAGAGCTGCTGTTAGCATGGATTGCGAAACAGCGTCACGTGATGTAAGCAACAGAGGGCGACCTGACTTGCGAATCGCGTGTAACCAGCTATAATTGCACTTTCATATTGCTTTCTTTGTTTGTAAACATGTTGAATCGATTTGGCCTGAATTTGATAAAACGTGCATTAGCTAATTTTTGTTTACACTAGCGGCAAGTGTTCGTCTTTTCATCAAACGAGATGGAAAATTGATACGGAAGATCGCTTGGTAAATAAGAGAGTTTCTAGTCCTATTCTGACGACACCTTTCTCTCAGAGCAGCTCCGTAAACGTGGGGTCCGATGTAGCACATTTGGCCACCACTTGAATAGAAGGATGCGGTATGATGAAATGCAGTGTTGCGTGAGATTCTCAGCAGTAGTATAAATGGTGACAAAGAAGATCAAGCTTCATAATTAGCACGAAGGCTTGAAGTTATTCATTGCTGGCCGCTGTACTCTAAGCATGTCCATCTAGCCACTTTCATATCTGATACTAGAGGGAATTTTCTCTCTTTTGGTGATAACTCTAGAGCCATCCATCAACAACAATCGACAGAGTTCACATGCATTTGAAAATGCTTCTATCAGTTCAATAGGTTGACGTCAGGGTTTACAGCAAGCACGTTGGGTAAATGCTCCATCTTTCACGATGTAGCTGGATTTCAGTAAAGACAGGGGTGGCATTGCGGTTATGACACGCGTCTACTAATCGGACAGTCTGAATTAGGAGCACCCTCGCTTTCGTCTCTCTTTGGGTTAGCTGAAAGCTGCCTTTCTTCCCCTCATTTGGTATTGCTGATTCAAAGCAATTCTAGGAGTCATTCTGGGACCAAGCTACTAAGCTACTGACGACTTTCATATAGGAAGCACGAGGAATAGAACAAGTCATTTAAAACCAAGTTCGCTTGTGAAGAAATTTCTTCTAGGTGGTAGAACACAGGAATTAAGATGGATCTAGACTTCAAGGCGGAAAACCATGGTAAATCTAATGTTTCGAATTATTACAGAACATGAGATAGCCGAAATCATTCTGCGAAAATCATTATTCATAAGTGGTCTTGAATGATTTGAAATATTTCCGCAAGAGGCAGAAAACACTCAGTAGGCGCGTCGCTCTTAACTTGCAAAGAGTGCGCTATGTGCAAAATCCGGTGTGTGAAATCACCAGCCTACATGCAACTATAAACATTACAATGAGCTGTGTTAAGCGTGGAATCCTTTACGATGTACAGCGGAGTAAAATCCTGACGGAGGACCTGCTGCTGCTTCTACGTAAATAAACGGTGCTGTGCTGCATCTGGATTCGGAGCATTGCGTAAATCCTCTGGCGTGAAGCATCTGGCTTCAAATTGAAAAGACGATTAATCTGCAATCCTGTTTGTTTACGTTTCCTATGTATGAGCTAGGCAAATAAGATATACGCGACTATGCAGAAAGGTTTCCGAAAAGTATTAATTATAGAATGTGCAAAATGGCACTGGTTGCGGTAAACTGAGCTTGAAATGTGTATACTATAATGGTATCAAAGACACTCTCTTCTGCTGCTTATAACCGACCAGCAGTACACATAACCACGTCCTACGCCGGCAAAGTTTGCTTTATTTCCATGCCACGCTGTAGTCATGACAAGAGAAAACTTTTGCACCCGTAGGTGTCGCCTATGCATTATTTTTAGAGTATTTGTAGTCAATCTTGTCATTGCTAAATAATTTGAAAGCTACCTGCATAGCATTCTCAGTTTCGAGCTCAGTAGAAACCAAAGTAAGGAGACAAATTTGTTCACCCTCGGAAGGTGCATTTCTTGGAATGACTTCCCTTGGCCTTCCTCCCTCACAGTATCTTACTGTTAGGAATTTAGCATTCGAACCCACAAGTCCGCACGCTTCACAACTAAATTGCGGCGCTAGAGGAAGTGGCATCAAAGTTGGGGAAAGCGGAACACTGTCGTCTTCAACCAAATTGAAGATCTGTAGCACAGTGCTAGCGAGGTTGTTATGGCTCGAAACGCTCAAACACGAAATTACAGCATCACGAATTCTTTACAGCGACGATATGTTGGACTAGTAGATTCTTCGCGTATAGATTCTTTGGATCGATATGATTACAGGATAGTTGATCGTTTAGAAATTAAATTGAATATCAAAACGAATCTCATAAAAAACGTTTCAAGTGCTCTGAGACTAGGACAAAGTAGGTACTTGGTGATGAAACACAACATGTTTCTGTTGGTGTGCTGTGATACGAATCTCGAGGTCTCTCAGAATGACCACGCGTACGCAAGATTACAATCACAAAGACAGATTCATTATTATGCGGTTGAGCGTCGAAATCCGTTCTATTCGCTTAGCTTAATAGCTTGCGAATGATTATGGTCAGTGCTCCATGTCATGCAGTACGATCAGGTCTTAAGCTTGCTTTTAAAGTGACAAAATATCCATCTGAAAGCATGATACTTCAGTTGCGCACGAGTTGATAGCTCCAGCTCTCATTGATAAGTTTGGCATTTGCACGGCTTCGCCAAACGTAGGTTTGATTTAAAAACTCCCCAGTTTGATTCATGCCAAAACTACCGTTCCGTTTCAAACATCAAACTAGTTTAAACTGAGTAGGTGGAAAACGCCAAGAGAGTTTACGCCAAACAAGTTAAGCTTTTGTTTGATACTGAGTGTTGTATTTAAGGTGATTTTCAGAAATTTAGCTGCGAGTTGCAAGGATGAAGATTCAAGTGATTTTATATCAAAAAGCTACAATGTGTAAAGGAAAATTGTAGCATCAGGTTGGAAAAATTGCAGATGCAAGAGTAATTAGACTGTCAGAGGATGCGAGTGACAATGGTACAACGTATTAAAACAGGACCCGAGGAAAAAAGAAGAAAACTGCTTTCATTTATAGATTAATAAAACACGCACTGCAATGAACGATAAAGCCAATTGATTAATGAGGAAACTGCTTGCTCAAATGAATGAAGAAATGAATGACCAAATGAATGGGAAATTGATACAGTGAATGACTTCAATAAGTCCTTTACTGGATGAATTGATGAAGGAATCAACGAATGAATGATGGATAAAAAGATGAATAAATGATTGATTGAATGAACCAATGAATCGATGACCAAAGAATCAAAAAGTGAATCAATAAATCAACGAATAAAGGTCTGAAAAGATGAAAAAAGGGTGATAAATTGACTTAATCAATCTATCAATTAATCATATCAATTAATAAACCGATGAGTGAATGAATGCATAAATGAAAAATGAATTACTTAATTGATATATGAGTGAATTAATAAAGGATATATGTGTAAATATATGAGCTTATAAATCAGGGTAAAAGATTCATAAATAATGGTAGGTAAATGTGAATATGCTTGTCTTTCTATCTAAGCTGCAATTTTTGTTGGTCATATTCGGTTTTTGATGGCTGGCATTTTTCCAAACGCTTAATTCTTACCTATTCATCGTGATCAGGAATATATGTTGTCAAAAGAGGCCATTCACTAACTGCCAAATCAACTTTGCTAACGAGTTTCAAGGACTGCCTTAGTGCTTGCTTCAAATATTCAAATGAGACAGTATTTAATCGTTGAATGGAATATGCTTGATGATTTTGTTGAATGCAATGAAATTCAACGCAAGATGGGATCAGTGAATGCCCTTTTCGAAAATGATAGACATTGAGTTTAGGGAAGGTAGCATGTTGAAATGGCAATGATTTGTCGCAAAAGCATAAGCAAAAGCTTTTACTATGTCAAGGTCATATTGTGGGATGGAAAGAACTAAATTGCAAAAACAGATTGCCCCGCAGCTGTCTTGGATAAATGCGAGATGGAGGAAACTTAATTTGATTGTGAGTAAAAGGCACTGTGAAAATTCTACTGACAAAGATTTAGCAAACGCAGCACTGAGAAAAATAGCACGATAGGTATTCACGCAGGAGAAAGAATAGCATAGGCGAATCGATCTACTAATTTGCAAATAACGGCGCAGGTGTGATGAGGGACAGGTGAAGCATTATCTACGCACATTGTAGAAGCACAAAAGCTAGACAAGTGGTAGCACAAAGGAGCTCTGTAATCACAAGGTCAGTGATAAGCACACAAGCTGCGCGAACATATTTGCCATGGCTTCCTAAGACCTCCGGTGAGTGAGGTTTGTCCAATGGAAATTCGAACGCAAAAGCAAACATGCATTATAAGATTAAACAAGCAGTTTTCGTGAATATGTTTGGGAGAGATAGTTGCTACCACTGCAACTGATCCAAGACGCTGGCAAAGATTCTCTAGCGCAATTTCAACTGCTTAAGTTGGTTGGAGATTGTCAGATGCGGTCTCCTAACGCTTTGAGTAAAAACACTCTCAATGCTTCTCAGGACATCTAAAGCTTTTCAGAATGAAACTAAACGATGATCCATTATATCAAGCCATCTAATTTCCGTATTGACGAATGCTGTTTCACTTCACAGTCATCCTAATGTCCCACTCACTTCGAAAATCTATAACGTTTTCTTTATATAAAATCAAACCATATACATTAACTTATGACAGAGTAAAACGTCAATTCAGTGCCAAGTCATTTCATGCAATAAGGACTTGAAATTCCATCCTTGTTAAGCTTATTACATCACAGAACGAGCAGCTATTTATAAAAACTCAAGACTTGAAGAAGACATTTTTTAACTTCTAGTTGGTTCTCTCTTTAGCCACTCAATGGAAGTCAGCATAGAAAAATCAGAAAGTTGTCTTTTGGATCAAATTTTTCATTTAATTTTAGAAATCTAACTCTTACACTAGCAGCCTGATCTCCGTAAAAAAGTAAGATTCATGCGCAAGACAACACCTGGCCGATGATTTGCATTGACTTTGTCAATTTTCAGGGATGGTATATTGACTTTAGAATTCCGCACACAGAAACATCTCGTTTGAAGATCCGCTTGTTAAGAAAACTGCTCTGCATAGAACTATCCTTTTGCTCAAGAGAACTCTTTACAGTCGGAAATCTCTTTTACTGCCAACAAAATATTTATCCACCCAAGTATTTTTGAGGACTTCGGTGGTCTATCGCACATCGTTTATCCTTCACATTTTCATAAGGATTATTTCCAATTAGATCGAAACTGTGCTCAGGCTGACTTGTAGACAAGCCCTTTAAATCAGCTCGATACTGACGGTAATAATCAACAGCCCCAGACAAGCTCACTGCCACTGGATAAACTCTTTCCTAAAACTTGAATTCAGCACAAACGTCATGACTTTTCATCTTTGATTTTGTCATAACTTAAGATTACAACAATAACATATTATAATACTACGAATATTTATATAGGATGCACACTTCAGCTGCTGCTGGTATCATTTCAAATAAGCAATTGGTCCATCCAGTTTAAGTTCTACTAAAGAGATTACTTGATCTCATGACCCATGGGTAACAATCCAGAAACACCTCTTCGCCTAGGTCATGTCTTGCGTATGAAGTCGACATTGTATTCATAGCAATTTCCTGCTGTACTTTACAACCCATTTGGGGTCATAAACTCTTACCTGCCTTTAGATCTAATCAATCAGTCCATCCAGCACTGAAGGGGTGACTGGCACTCAGGATAAGTTGCGGCAAGGAAAGGACCTGCCCTTTCTAGTTCGCCAGACTACCGGGAAGTATCTTTCAAGGTGCTCAACAAAGCTCATAGCCAGTATGAAACTTATCTTCTTTCTTTTCTACCCAGTAAATGTTTGAAAGCCTTCAGCAAAAATCACCTTCAGCAAAAATCACCTTCAGCAAAATCAACAATAACAGCTTACGTTGTAAACCTCTTGCTATGTTGACCAAGCTAATGACGGTGTTAGGATATTGCATGCATCGGTCTAGATGTACCTTGAGATGAATGAGGGTTAAAGGACATTTAACAAGCAAGACATACCTCATGTACGGCTGCATGCTGTAATCTGGATAGAAGCCATTTGCACCCCCATTCAGCATCTGAAGTCTCTTTTCTGTAACACAAGAATTGATGGACGGTCCGTAAAAGCGGCAGAACCGGTTCAAATTTGTCCCCCTTCCCCCAGTGCATGGGTGAAATAGAGCAGAGCAGAGCAGAGCAGAGTAGAGCAGAGCAGAGCAGAGCAGAGCAGAGCAGAGCAGAGCAGAGCAGAGCAGAGCAGAGCAGAGCAGAGCAGAGCAGAGCAGAGCAGAGCAGAGCAGAGCAGAGCAGAGCAGAGCAGAGCAGAGCAGAGCAGAGCAGAGCAGAGCAGAGCAGAGCAGAGTTGACTGAAGAAAAGGAAAGAAGAGAAGAGGAAAAAATAGAGCAGAGAAGTTAAGATTGGAATGTGATAGGATAATAGTGTGAAGACCAGATCAGATTAGCTAAGAGTGGGGAAGATCAGAGGAGGTTACAACCGATTCAAAAAAAGGCAAAGAGACATGAAAGTAGGAATGGATTACACTAAGGAATTATTTGAAAGCATTAGCCCTATTCGCTATATACAGTTAAGGAGCAAATTCCTTTGCTTGATGTGGGCTAAGACATAACACATCTTCAAAAGCAAATGGATTCTTGAAAGGGTCGGAGGTAGTAGATTATATTTGAAAAGATCAGAAACGAATGTCTCAAATGTTATGATTTCAGATTTCGTGGCATTAGTGAAAACCAGTTGAAGTGATTAGCAAAATATAACCATCTTTCCAAGTCGAATATCTAATTTTCTGTGTTCTTGGTTGTAACTAGAGCTAGACTTTTTCAATATTCTTTCGATTCGGTCATTAATTTCTTATTGGCTTTTGTCTAGACATCGAGCCTAGGTGACAGATTGATTCGTGCAAATTAGCAACTAGACGATCGTCCGAACCTGCACCGTAAGTTGAGCGAGGATTTAGCCAAAGCAATCAGCTAGAACAATGTCTTTTGTTTAACGCTCCTATTCCACATTGTTCCTTGGTGCGACTCCAGCTGCTCCTGATTGTATAGACATGTCGAAATGTTTGTAGCATGTAGAAAGGAAGCGGACAGCGAGAAAACCTTTGAAGAAATCAGCAAGCTTCCTACACAAAGATGGCTCGAGGGATCTTTTGAGAGCGCCCGCTTTTCCAACCACAAATTAGGGCAAAATACCAGATGAAACAATTAACTCTAAGCTAATTAGTAAGTACAACAAAATCAACCGCGTAGCTCTTTGCAATAAAGATACTGATTTGCAATGCCGAAACTGTTTCTGTGATTGCATCAGAAGGAATTGCTTTTGCTTTTCACTGGCCCAATGTCCAGATTGAATGACATTGTTACATTTATGTCATATTTCTCTCTTTGGTGATTCTGCAAACATACCATGTTATCGAAATGATCTTTAAGAAGAATTCAGTGAAGGCACAATTCATCCTGAAATTGTGTCTGTTAGTACCAAGAATGTGTTCGTTTCTCTGCAGAGCATCCTATTCCCTTTGCAAACGAACTCCTACGATTATTATTGGCTCAATGATGTATTCCTCTGCAAGGGCACTACTCCCTTGTAGACAGAATCGCAAACCAATTTTGCAAGTGTCATGATGTATCAAGGGTAGGATTTCAAGGGTACCACCCACCCTCAGCTAAACTTTCACTTAGAAGAAGGAGAGTCGCTAGCTCTCTGTAATACCAGGTGTAGGAATCCCGATCTGTGTTCACATCGAGAACCATAAAGATGCCCTCGAATGATAGGTAAAAATCATAACAAAAATCCAGAGGGTTCCCATTTTTCATTCAGCGGGAGCAGGAACATTTTTTACATTGACAAGGCTCTACTCTCAGAACAAGAAGTCGTGCGATGCAGTGGAGTTGACTTTGAAATAAGCTTTGATTGTGAGTTGTAGCAACATTTGATAAACTGCATCAGATGCACAAGAGGCCAGGATGAATTTTTCATCTAACAGGCATGCAGTTAATGAGAGAGAACATTGTACAACATTATTCGTTATCCACAGGCAAATACAATGCTGAAGAGGCACTGCGTCAGAAAAATAATTTAAGTTAACCTTGCTTGACCATGACAAAATTGGCTATTGGACATTTTTAGAGAGTTTTTTTTTTAAATTCTTTAAGAATCTTTATGCAGCACGCAAGTAAAGCATCACGACCATTGAAAGATTATGAATTCAAAGTAGCCCCATGCTTTTTTCGCGCTGTGACGTGGTCTCGTGATTTCTCTGTTGAAGATTCTGAATGCATACTTTGAGTTAATGGTTAGCAATTCTTAGCGTGTCTTATTCAATTGAACGAGATGCACGATTCCACGTTTCTCTAGCCGCAAAGAGCTGGCAATGTTTTCTGTGTTCTGTGTTATCCTTTCTTGGAATCGAACCAGCCAATCTGGAATTGCTGACCAATCTCACAAACAGGTAACAAGAGCGAACAGCTTTAAGATAAGACGATAAGACCTACCGTGCTCTCTCTTCAAGACATTCGTGATGCTTTCAAGCCTCTGTATATAGTTAATCGCTTCGTCCAGTATTCTTGCCTGTTGGGAAGAGGGGAAAAAGACGGATTGATTATACAGCTTTAGCCTCTTCCCCTAAATCATGCGAATGAAATCATTAAAGGATTCTCTAGTTGGACGCTCATACGAGCCAAACATACGGTGATCAAACAATAAACAAATATATTATAGTTGTCAGACATTGTGTGACAAATTGTGCTTTCAAATGTATAGATGCTAGTCGTGATGTGACAGATTGTGCTTTCGATTAAATTTCAGCACTTTTATCAGCGATGAAATAAGGAGCAATCCTGCCTCACGGATCTGTTTGAGTCATTATCAGCAAACAAAGACTCATCTTGCAACTGCTAGGACAGAGTTTTAAGAATTACAAGGACACTTTAGAAATGCATTCTATAGTTCAGTGAGTTACAGCTATCGACGAATTTCTGGGAGCTTCTCTATAAGGAAACTACATCAGAAAACATCCAAACGACAGCTGTCTTGACGGTTTTAATAACGCAGCCGTAGGATAACATCTTTTGGCTATCGTAGGCGAATGGCACTCATTACTGACACGTAATTTTTGTATCAACAAGAACTCTCGCAATGCGCTTTTGAATATCATGGGGGAAACCTCGTTCAAAAACCATCGATGCTCGACAGAGTGTATAATGCACCATGGTAGATTTTATAGCAATAACTCTTAGAATGGTTCTCTGAGAACTAAAATGGAAACTTCAATGACAGGAAAAACTGATATCCTAATAGAAGAAGTCTGAAATAGCGATTTATCATAAAAAAACCCAACGCTGTCTAAACTGATGTATCGAAAAGTTTTGCAGAAGATCCTGAAGGGTCCAGTTCATAAGGATGCGTACCTACAGAATCATAATTTTTGCTTCTTTACAAGACATGCCGAATTTAAGAATGACTCGAGTCGCTCTTGCAACTCATTTCTACGATCTTTGATGAGTGCGTTTCGAATATCTTTCGATATTCAAAAGTTGTACATTGATTATCATATATCACACGCACACTGCCGAGCATCAATAATCATCATTGCTTATGAGGTTTTATGTTTAGCAGATAATTTCTCCATGCGTATTTAAGTCGCTTCTGACCTCTGGTGATTCTGTGAATAAACTGAATAGTATGAAATTGCACTGGACCGAGGTGAATGGAGACTGTGAGCCTATTTAAGCATGTCAGTTCTTTTTTTTTAAAAGGGTTGGGGAGCTTCCCTTGATAAAACCACATGAACCCTTACTTAAACTATACAGGTGAGGACATAGAACTGCAAAGCATACTCGATTTCAATTTTAACTGAAATGTTAGGCAGGGCTCTCTGTGTTAACTCTACGGCGGTGGATATTCACAAGCTGCCTTCCCACTGGTTTCCTCGATGTAGAGACATCTCTGTGTTACGAGGCAGCAAACTTGAACTACAAATATACTGATGAAAACGAGGCTTAGATTAAACTTGATGCACTTCTAACCTCGCGAATAACGCGGCGCTTCAGGAAATGTTTTCACCACTCCGCGTTTAAATTCACGCGCGGGATTTCGCTGGCGAGAATATAATCAGACCAACGTGTCCGAAGAACAAAAAGCTATAAAACATCTGCGCACTCTTATCTCGCACCGAAAATCAATCAATGAACGAAAACACAGTGGCTTTGACGTTTATTTACGCCTTCATATTCAAAGCAAAACACAGTTTACTCCTTAGAAATCGTTTGATTACAAGATTTGCCTAAACCAATGGGGAAGCATTGATTGAATTGGCAGTTAGCAATCCATACCCTGAGAAATGATAAATATTACAATTCGGGGTCAAAATAAAGCTCTTGATTTATGAGAAACGGTAATTTTCTCTCTTGACTAGCTGCGTAACTCTGCAGTGAAAGCCGCATTTTAAATCCGTTCTATGCCAAATGATGCCGAATTTCAAAAGTCAAAAGGCTGGAGATTTTGACAAAGCTTTGAAAAGCTGAGCAGGTTCGGCGAAAAATGAAACGGTATCTTCGAAACGGTGGAATTTCCCGAGCAAACGAAAATTACTTCGCAGCCACGCTTTTGAGCCTGGCTATAACGAAAGGCTGATAAATGTGGATTGCTGTCAAAACAAGAACATGCAGCCACTAGGCGGGGAGGAAATTTAGAATGAAAAATAACAGTTACATTAGATTAAAAGAGAATGAGATTTAGTGTGAATTGACTTGAAGGACTTTTCTGAGATGCTCGTTGGAGATTTCGAAACTTTTCTGTCATGCTAGGAGATTCTCCAACATAGAAAACCACTCTACATCTAGGCAAAACAATTGTCCCCTTCTGGTATGAACGTAGAAAAATAGCATCGGCAAGTACAAAACAGCCATGATAGCATCCCAGTGTCACAAAAATATCAACTTTCCCAATTGAATTCTCGACCATAATGGCGATCATTCGTAGACAAAACCCGCCGAGAAATTGAAAAAGGGATTTGCTCAGCTTTCTCTAACTGCGAGCGATGACTGTTATGGCAGCTGCTCTGCTGCCGTCGGCAAGAGGTCAAACATGCATTAAAGCCTCGTCTTATTCTATGAAAACTCAACAAGAATTCGGAGGAAGACCTCTAGAAATCGCCTTACGCCCATAGCAAACTGGCAGAATCCATGTTGAGCGGCCTTTGAAAAAGAGCAAAGAGGCTTTATTTGACATTTAATTTGACCAAGAGAATTGAAAATACTGTAGTCCAGTAGCCTGTAAAAAACAAACAGTATTTCTCTTTTGCAATGTGCTTTCCTTAAAATTCTTTTAAGGTAGCAGTACCATTGCTGAGTTTTGCAACTCGCTGTATTCCTTCTATCGTTTTTTCGATTTGACAAGAAAAGATTGCTTTACCTCGATTTTTCACTCATGAAAGGATAAAAGATAATAATCAGAAATGCGTGTGTGTTATGACACAAAAGAAGATGCTGCGCAGCTACGATTTGATTCTGCCCCCCTGCGTGGTATGTCTCCATCCGAAAACGAATGCAACTAGCTGAGAAAGTACTTTTTCAGTAAACCATCATTAATAAATAGATTATTTCAAGGCGATGGCATGTATGGTGATCATGTTATTTCTGACTGGAAGTCTCGCCGAGTGCTTTTTTCACTGAAAATATTTCTCGTGTTTACCTTAGAGGATTTGATCACACAGTCCCTGATTTCCGACGTCGCACATTTGAAACACTGCGCAGCGGGTACTGCCTAGTGCTCCTCAGTCAGCCCAAAAATCCCTTAATGCACCATTTATATGTATTTATTGAAACAGAAAATCAAATTGCCCGAGCAAAAGTTCACCTTCGCCTTCTGGAACGTACACACTCTTCTGTGCACTAAAAACGCAACATGGAGACAGAAGCACAGCCAAGGTTCATAAATCCCATCAAAACTTCTGTTGCGATTAGTTTTCTTCTGTGAGGATCAAATAATCGCAAAGAGATGATATGGGCTAGTTTCTATTTCAATTGCAATAGTGAATCTTGCCATCTTGTAGCTTGCATACACGTCGGTAATTAAACAGTTCAGAATCTGTTTCTCAGATTTCATGGCATTAGTCCTAATATAAATGAGACACAGTGAAGCGAGATTAATTCTTAGAGCCATATGGGATTAACAATCAAATTATTCTTAGATTTATTTTTTGAAGATTGGGATACCTCACTGTTGTCAAACAGTTTGTTTGACGCATGGACCTATGGCTTTCCCAGTGGCTGAGGTGCTCGCTTGCAGACCAGACGCTCAGCTGTTTGATCGCACCTAGTGCTTGACTCCCTTTCAGAATAAGGAAAGTTGCTTGCTTCCGCTAGCTTTCTAAATTCAGCGCAAAAGAGTCACGAGTTTTGGTCAGATCGAGACGAAGGGATAAGACACATGTCAATAACCATGCCATAGTGTCTTTCAATCTACCTTTGATTGCTGGGTAGAAGGCATGGAAGCACAAACTCGTTTTACCAGTTTATTAGTTGAAAGCTGTTGACTTTTTCCTCATAATAAAAATATGCAAAGCTGACTTTCGCAACAGAGAGAGCGTTGGAGAGTGCACCATATCTTGTAGTGGGTGTGGATGAGGGACTAATGCTCCATGTTTCGGTTTTCGTGGGTCTTCTAGCGTGGGTTCGAATCCCGCCATCGGAACTAATAACCACAAGCCAACAGCCAACTCAGCTGTCCATCCTTCCGAGCTCAGTAAATGAGTACTCAAGAAGTAGCTTTGAGGGCAATAACAGTAACAAGGCAAGCCCACGTCAGGTGGATAGCTATTCATAAACCCAGTCTGCGTTAGAAAGTAAACGCTAGCAAGAAGAAAAAAGAGAAGATTTGGTATATTGGTATATAGCTTTGTGAGTAGGCTGACTTCATGCTACGTTCTTGACACGCTCCACCACCGCTATCTTACCTAGTACCTACTGAATACAGGGTGGACAGCTAAGCAGGATTTATGAATGTATGCGAACTTTGGCCAATGTTTTTGACTATCAGTGAAAGAGGGGTGCGGAACGAGCTTTGTTCATTCTTGCAAGTTGGATTCACGCGTTAAAAAGAACCGATTTTGATAGTGAGATTGACT
The DNA here is from genome assembly GCA_964026355.1 of Pseudorhiza aurosa. Taxonomy (NCBI): domain Eukaryota; kingdom Metazoa; phylum Cnidaria; class Scyphozoa; order Rhizostomeae; family Lychnorhizidae; genus Pseudorhiza; species Pseudorhiza aurosa. The sequence continues at coordinate 8,453,749 of OZ032119.1, forward strand.
TTATCATACACCTTCGAGAATATTTATCATACGCCTTCGAGACTACGTTCGACATGACATTCAACTATTTGCTATGCTGAAGATTCCTGAAGATTCTCATCAACAAAAAAAACAATTGTGTTGATTAGCTCCAGAAACTATCCTGTTTTTAATGGAAATCGATACCAGCCATAGAAGTACTGACGCCGACATCTTGTTGGTTTTCCGACCCACCATTAAAAAACAAGAGCGCATTTGCTTACTACACAAGCTGGTGATGCTGTTTGCTATGCTTCATGATTAAACAGAGCGACGTCTTTCTTGTTGAATAGAGCACAAAAACATTGGCTAATGATCTTAATAAGTGTTTGAACAGGTACAGCTAATTACGGATTTCTCTGTCATGCTGAAAATTCTTTAACTTTTGCAAATGCTTATTATTGCAGCAGTAAAAGGCAATAATTTAGACATCTAAAATTTTAGACAATCGGTTAATAGACATGGCTGGAGCTGAAGATGGGATTTTCGCAGCTCTTCATAATTCATGCAAAAAGCACGAGTAGACAGAAGTTTTCGATGCAGACGTATCTCCCATGAACAAAAGTGAAAAGAATCGATATGATGTTGAAAAGTATTCAATGAATTTCTCGATATAGCCTCAGTTAATGTCATCTGGACTGGAGGCGCATGCGGCGATTGAGCCTTAGAGGGTGCCTTGAAAGTGACGGCAGTCCAATAAGTTGGGAGGCTAAGAGGAACGGGACCTCACCCCCTTTTTGAAAGGCTGTCTAATGTCCTTTAAACCACTTGCCTGGTACATCGAAATCATCTTTTTGGATTATAAAGCTAAGGAATTGAACGACAATGATCGAAGAGTCCCTCTGAAGTAAGCTATTTACATGTATATGACCGCATCCCAAAATAGCCCCCCAAAGAAAGGGCACCGAGTAAAAGGCCAAGACGCACCACATCCCCTCAGCGCCTTCTGCTTCAGAGATGGCTCCCCTGCCCAAACACAGTTAGCTACAGGACTGAGTGACAGTCATTTGTTACCTGATCGAGGAGTTGTAGCTTCATTCGCCGGAAATTCAGTTCTTTTTTATAGCAACTTGACGTAATGGTGAGAGCCAGCATCCCCCCTGCTGAAGGCCATATTCCCAGTGCTAACCTCGCTATTGCACGTTATATTTGCTTGATGCTATGTATCGATCTTCAGTAAGTTCATACCAGCCGTCTAAATGGAGGAAGAGTGCAGCTAGGAAGGGATTGGGGACCCTGTCTAATAATTCCGTGGCTCAGTATGTTAAATACCTGGCAACACGCTCTGCGACGCATAAACCGAGAACTGAATTCAACCATACTAATAGTAGATCGATAGACCAACTGGGTCTTAATTTTTCCAATTTTTAGCATTTTGATTAACCATTTATTCGTTCTTCGTTTGCCTGGATTTATCGGCTTCATTGGACTATATGCATCAGCAAAATGAATAAAAATCTTCAATGAAGATATAAAACTTGGAATGTAAATTCAAGGAGAAGAATTCTCGCATGCTTTTTGTGTTTCAGTATTTTAGTGCGTGCATGCTTCTTGTAGCAGATCATTTTACGATGGGAAGTTATTTTCATTGAATCTAGGCCAACTTGTAAGCCCAATGCTGTTCGTGATATTCCCGAAATATCATCCTAATACCATGTATAACGAAGGCGCTTTAAAGATTTGCAGGGCCTGTCATTTGGCTTTTTCACATCTCATGATTCCTTCACTTTGGTTGGAAGCCAGGGGAAACAATATTTTGACATATATAACAGTTCATTTCCATCTCTAGAAAAAAGACGCGAAAAATATGCCCTAGGATGACTGTTGATTAAAGAAACTGCGTAGCATACTCGATTTATAGCTTAACAACAGCCAGATGATGCAGGACGCCGAGTGCTTTTTCTGATAAAGGCACCCATAGCAACCGATTGATTGGCTATAATGGCTACGGACTTGATTGTGCACGAAGGTATAATTGGGAAGAAATCCAAATTCGGTAAAACGATTAAAGATCGGCTAAGTTGCCGTGCAAGTACGGCAGAGAAATGATTTCTGTTTGCCCAGGCAAAGAGCGCTTACGATAATTTGTCTACGCTTACTGGTTGTTTTCTCATGTGTGCAGATGTATTTGCAAATGGCATTTTGATCAAATTAGTCTTGAAAACTATTGATAAACCTTAAAAGCTGTTAAAATTCACAACTGCTCTTATTAGCAACTCATAAAACGTGACCATGGAAACAAGCTTAATTAAAATTGCAATTAATGGAACAGCATGTATGGTATTGCAAGGAAAAGGACACAATATGCTAAGCAAACGCAAAGCTATGAAAATCTATAGGCTTAATTAACCAAAAAGGGGTTAAAATTGTGAATAAAGAAAAAAATGATGCTATCTCAATGATATATAGTCCTTGAATTATCAATGTAATGAAGAAACTATGTATATTACAACAACATTTAAGATAGTATTTATATAAATATATATATATATATATATATATGCAAATATAGGATCAGAAAATAGGTGGTGGTAGTGGTATAGTGGCTGACGTGAAATACACGAGAGAGCAAGTTCAACCCCCTGGAGGTGAATGCAACCCTTTCCTTTGGAGCAGTACTCCATAAGTCAAAATCAAATTTCCATTGTTCTAGGGTGAGTAGTGAGTCCAAGTAGTGTCTCGAATTATCTTCGTTTATCGGCAATGTAGCTGGCGCCCAACCAATGCGTCAAAATTGCCAAAAAGGTTGCCTACTATAGATTTACTGACATGGGCGATGGTTCCATGCAATGAACTCATTACCACGATATGCGTCCCTTTATTTCATTGATGAGTTATAATAAAATGAATAAGTATATCAATGAAAGAATGCTTAATGCAAAAAAATGTATAGTTTATCCTATGTGAAAAATATAACATACACTTTGGGTGATGAAGCTTTCTCGAGCTTTTTTGGTATATACTCCCTCGATTGCCAAGGTAGATTATTAGACACTGACAAGCTTTTTGCTTGTCTAGCGGTGTTCGGGACCTTCCTCTCGATGTGACGTCACCTTGTGATTCCTACGCCTGGAGTTACAGAGAGCAAGCGACTCTCCTCACTTTAATTGAACATTAAGCTGAGGGTGGATTCGAACCACTGACCATAAGATCAATGCGTAAGAATCTTACCACTGAGCTATCCTGGCATCTTAAGAGACAGTTTGGCTGAGGGTGGATTCGAACCAATGACCATTAGATCAATGCGTAAGAATCTTAACACTGAGCCATCCTGACATATTCTCGAGCTGACGGAGATATGTAGTTGATATGTTTTCTGATCTACTTGCTTCAATTGTTTGACCAGCTTCTAAGCAATCTTCTACTTATGCACTTAGAGTAGCTGAGCAAATGGCTTTGTTTACCACCTACTGAGCGATGGATTGTGCTGGATATCGTTGTCGTCAGCACGGTTCAAGAAAGGTTCTGCCAGTTTTAACTATTTGTTTTTTGAGCGAAGTAGCTTCATTCTGCGGTCTTTGCTCTCTTCTTGCAACAGTTAGCAAAATAACAAAATCTGCGTTAAAATAGCAGCAATCAGCAGAGCCCAACAGACTAGCAGCGGTAAATATCTTATGGCGCAGGTAAGTGCAGAGAAAATTGGTGGCATATGTTCACGATTTTTATATAAGGAAACAGTGAAAGTCGGGAGTGCAATGAATAATGCCATTTAATCACTTGCTGTGTTGCCATATCGACGATTCATTTTCTGGTGTTTTTAGAGCAACTATTAGCAAATACCTTAACCTAACTTCGCCTATGGCATGTAGCAAGGCGTTGTGATGCAAACGTATGGACATCTGTTGATTGCTAGCACAGTGAATATTTAACCCTGTGAAAAACGTTCTGCTGTTGCACCTGTAAAAACAACAGTCCGATGCCTTATCAAAATACCCTGCATAAATAGCGGCAGTGAAATATTCCGGTTCGCCAAGACTTCGGTGTGATGCCTTATAAGAAGGAAGGTACCTCTCATATGGCATTTTTCGGATATAATGAACCAAGCTATTCAGTACACCAAACAATGATAAGAAGCAACAAAAATAAAAACAAAAATAAGGCTTGATCCTATTGGGATACAAACATGAAAGAAGCTTTAATTACCTTAGAAACTCGTCGCTTATCCTTTACCGAGGGAAGAACGGTTTTCAGTCGTTCGTATCCATCCGAGAGTCGGCTATATCGTCGTTTCGACGTGTTACGATCCTGCGACATATCTTGCTCCTGTTCGTTGATTGATGTGAGGTCATCATCGACTTCTGAAATAAGACAAGTATACTCTTACAAATATTCGGTATAAAAATAGTATGTTGTATGCCATGCGATTCGATAAGGGTTGCGGTTTCGCTTCCTGAAATCGAACGAGAGAAACCAGACAAGGAACGAAGACGAGAATATACGCGGCCCAAGTCGACCTGCTTACATAAAAGCGAAAAAAATTCGCCAAAATATGACGCAAGACCTTATATGAACAGTGAAAGTACCTGAACAGTTAGGAGAGAACTGTGTCATAATGGGATCGTTCATCGCAAATGTCCAAGAGAATGAATGCGAAACTGCGTACTGATGAATATATCACGGCGAGTAAAGACGAAAAACAGGCCTGCGAAACAACAGCTTTGTTCCTCGGAACAGGAGGTTCGCCTTTCGCATCACGTGGCACAGAACAAAGGGAAAATGCTGAAACTAAGAGGTCACGATAATAACAAAAAGCAAAAAGAACCTCAGGTGTCTTAGTTTATAACCGATTATGGAAGATATTACCGAGGAGAAGAATGAACTCAAGCAAAATACAACAATATTTTTCCCTCGACAACAAAATCAAAGAAATATTGCTTAGATGGCGAGGAAAGTCCACACTCACATCAACAAGCAAATTTGTATTTAGAGAAGACCATGGGAGCTTGATTTATAAGGAAAGAGATGAAAAAAGATATACGAATATAGTTTAAAATCTCTCAGGTGAAGATATCAGCTTTGATGGAATAAGGACCTGTTCGCTTTTTAGCTTAGGCCATATGGCCTCAACAGTTGCTTTTCGAAGCTATGAAAGAACCAAATAGAGCTACATGACATTTTTTTTGTTCAAATCAACAGCTGCTTTCCCGTCAATTCACATATATTTAGCTGTTCTTGCCCAAGAATGAGTCACTTGGATTTGATTTGAATTAGGCCGCAACAGAAAAGCCTTGATAAGATAGCTATGCTAGGAGGACAGACATGCTTTTAAAACAATAGTCAGTATTCTCCTATAACAATGGATAGGGAAAGAGCTTAAAAACTTTCTGAGTTATTTAACTTACATAAAGAGCGAAATATGTGGTAGTAGAAGTAGGCCGAGGGTTTATTGAAAAGCCACAGTAGCTTTTTATACGAGCACAAAGTCACTTGTGCTGCATGAACTCAAACCTCGTCTTGACAGTATCCGTTAAAGGATCACGTGGGTTCGCAAGCCCACTCTTTAAGTACATTGTTCAAAATACTGCAGCCTCCATTTTCACTATTTCGACAGCTGCTTGTATCTAGTAGAACTGAAATCATAGAGGTTTGTATTTGAGAAATGAATGCTCCACAACATTAAAAAACTACGCCCGTTAATCGATTTCGAATGTTTCAGGCACCAGATAGATGGCTCTGAGTCTTGCCCAAGGAAATAGACTTTACGATGTGATTTTTCGTTGGCTTCCTCGCCAATTGCGCTCTTATTTGACACGAGCAGGATCCGAACTCACAGCCCCTGAGTTATGAGTCCGCACGCCTAATAACTACACAAAGGCACAAAATTATGGATGTTGAAAAGTTGTGAATAAGTTGTAATAAGATGGAGAGACCGTCAAGGCTACCACATAATAACTGCAAGATCTCCTAATCCAAGGAATGTCGCTTCTCAGCAAAGAGCTGATATCATCAAAGTTAGATTCAATCTAGATGAAAAATTGAATCAAATTCAATGCAGAGAGCTCAAAAGCAGCAATGCGTCACTGGTTTCATGCTTGCGCAAGAAACTTGAAGCTCTTTGAGCAATCGGTGATTACAACTTAAGTCGCTCATGTCTTGATTACGGAAAACCGCATGCCGATGACATCATTACTTATTAGACACTAGAAATTCCTCTTATGAGCGAAGAATTCTAAAAGCAAGCTTGAACTCAAGGCTTAGTCATGAAGTCAGACATCTTTTCCTTATTTTACCAGACAAGCCAGTTATTTGCACGCCAAAGGTTTGCTTTTTCTTATTTTATCGAAGCAGTCGGTGTGACCTGAGATCAGTAACTATAGCATATGAGCTATCAGCTGTCTATTGAAACCTTCACAAATATTTGCTTGGCTTCGTTAGACGAAATGGAGAAAGACAGCCTGCTTTGGTTCCTGGTTTTCTTGGACATAGATTCCTGATAGTTGCACGCAAGGAAAGGAAGCATCAAGTTTATAACGAAGGAAGAAGATTAGCATAAGATTATCAGCGATGGGTCTCGTGCATACATGTAAGGCAATTGCCGAATATCTCTACATCTTGCACTCTTTCTAGATAACCACTCCAATGAACTTTCTTTCAACATAATTGTAGATGCTAAGTAATTTCTTCTTTTGTCTTTTATTTCACTATGAATTCAGAGTGAGTGCAGAAATGGAACTGACATAAATGAAGCTAACATTAAATCTTCGGGTGGCTTTCAACGTGTTGAATATTTACTTCGAAAAGACACATGGTGTCTAGAATTGAAAAGAAGAAGGCATCGATAGTATGTAACGTGAGAGATAAATTGACCCTTCTATCTACCATCTTGAAGTTCTAGATGGAGACGCTGTAGGGATTCTATGGAATGAAACTCCAAGCAGCAAGACGAACTCCAAAATGCTCTAATGCTTCGAGCGAAAACGTTTCACAGAAATCGTAGAGATCATGTGGAAATTGAGTAGATCTCTCAAAGGAGACAGAACTACATTGATGCGGATGCATGTATAGAAGAAGAGATAAATAAGTCATGCTGGTCGAGTCGAATGTAGGAAAGTGGGTGCATGTCATAGCTCGAGAAGACGCTGCTAGCTATTCGATACAGCCATCAACATTTTAACCAAGCAGCATTCTTGATTAAAGGCCGGTAATGAACAAAGCTTCCCAGTTGAAAGAAGACAAAGTAATCAGATATTTAGCTGTTTATCAGATTACCCATATCTGGTCTTTACATTTAGGATAGTTTAAAATTCACGGATTATGCATGAAAATTTTGAGAGGGTTCAAAAAGACCGAAAACAAAACACCAGTTCAAAGCTCGTAAAATTTGTATGTTGATGATTTCACTGCAGGCATTGATCACGGTCTTGCTTTATGATACTTTGCACTAACATAGGCATAAAGTACTTTTCAAATCATCTTCCAGTCGCATGCAAAATAGATTTTCTTGCATGAATTTTGAGCAAGTTCTGCTGAAATTATGATGTTTTCCTGTCCCTTGCAAATATCAGAACCACTGCCGATCTTAGCACGGGAATTGCTAATTCTTCATAAGAACTATGACGATTACTTATACTAGTGATAAGACAATTTTTTACAAGTGATGAAGGTTTACGGCTTATGAACTAGTCAACATGTGGTATTTTTTCCATTGATAATGAGCAAAAGTCAGTTTGTATCAAGACTTCAATGGGATAGCTTGAAATTCAGGCTTCTCAAACTTTTTAACCCAAATTAAGGAGGGATACTAAACTGCTAAGTACAATAGCAGAGCCTCATAGAACCCTACGAATACCTTGTAATCTCCTGATAACAACTCGATCGTATGTCTAAATATGAAATCAAAACAAAGACTAGTTCCGTTAGACAGCAAACGCATCATCAAGCGGAACTTGAGCAGACGACATTAGATGACGACGTGGTTTGATCATCATTAAGATACAGCACATGAGCACACTGCTACACTCGTTTTCTTCTGAAGCCAATGTCAGTGCAGTTTTCTTGACCAAAACAGCTCCGAGGCCGGGTCCCCGTGAAAATAAGTTAATAGATGGTTACAAATTCCTCTGTGTCAAAAATCGCTGAAGTCAGATGCCTTCGTGTGCATTCAAAAACACGTCGAGACGTCGTAGGAAGCCATAAATAGACAAAAAAGCAAGGATGCCACCTTACTCAGCCAACCTGCCTGAACCTCATTCTGCTTATAGATATGACTCTTTTAGGCAAACATGTGCAGATAATCAAAGTTGGAATTTACAAATTCAAATCAAGCAATCGTAATCGAATATTTTTCAAACATTTAAGGCAAACATTGAGAACTCTTGAAGCAACACCAATTCTACGCATAGATGCCAATTTTTTAAGCAAAATTACGTTAATTGGAAGTAAGATACGGTCAGTACATGGACTAATGATCTCAATCTCAAGTTGGGTAATCTGCCATGATCTGCTACATTAAGACTACTCAGTGGATTGAGATTTACTATGGAATGCTTTCAGAGCTGTGCATCTATGCGATTACTCTTGAAAATAGCTTAACGGTAATGAAACCGACCCGAGTCAACATAGCAACACATCTACTTAACCAGGTAATGCAAACAATATTTTTAAGGTCCAAGGAATTTGCCTAAAACTCTCACAGTGAAGTACTTGTGAAGATCACACAGTTTGCAGACTACTGGAGCTCCGCTTGCATTGCTAATAAACTAAATTGATGTTCCAGATAAACGTTTGCAATATTTTCAATCGTTCTTTGGATGGCTGTACGTATTAAGTGCGGATGAATTTTCAATCACTCTTATCAAATGAAAAACAGCTGCAAGACCATAGAGAGCCTGTGCTTTTCTCTTCCATTATGAACGCAGCCTTGTAAGCATCGTCGTCCTTCAATGCATTGGGCCGTACTTGCTGATCGAGTCTACTCCCTGTAACCCGCAAGTATCTGCTCATGTTATAACCGACTCTTCGTATTGTAAAATAGGAGTGCTCCACTGCTGTAATCTGAAAGGACCACTTGATTTCTCTTAACAGATGCATCGATCGAGTGATCGGAGCATTGTTTCTGCATCGGCATCAGAGCTTGAACAGGAGACTTACTTTGATTAACTGTTAAGTGAACTCGTGTATACTACCTTTAGCATACAGGAAAAGTGATTTTGGCGCTCGGTATGTAATCTCCCATAGAGAGAGACAGGGTGGAGCGCTTCGCTAGTGAGGCTGTGGTATGTTCTAATTGCTCTGTTGCAAAGTGAAGATTAGCAGCAAGCAATTAAGCAATCGAGTTTAAGATAAAAGCAGAAGATTGGCTGACAGCTCATTGCTGATGATTGCATATATTTTGGAGAGGGAGCGAGCAGAAGTTCACACATTACGTAGCAAGTAAAAAGAACTATCGCGGAGAAGTGAGTGAGAGCATACCATAGTACTACTGAAACGAAGCTACATGGATTGGGCTCTAATCATGATGATATGAAAAATCAATATCGTCTTCAGATGCTATTTCCTTAAATGTTTCATATTCAGTTTGGTAAAACGAACCTAACGCGGGTTGATTGAAATTCTTGTTCGAAAAGCTCTTTCTTGAGAATAATTCTCCCTTCTGATTTATCGATCAAAAACGCAAAGAAGATTACAAGACCATGTTTTATCAAGCCCTGGCGTCGAGATCTTTTTGTGCTCAATTGCTTCTCTTTGTTCACCGGAATTTAAAACTGCCAGTCTCAAAGAACTCTCTGCGGATGAAAAGCACGAGCACGAAGAAGAAATTATACTTATACATGATTTTGAATGGTTGAATACCTTTGTCGTCTTCTACTTGCTCCTCGCCGCCCGGACTATCAACGTTCCGCCGCTTGCCATTCAGCATGTGCTGTTCCGGATTCATAACGTCGCTCGGACGCCAGAACTCATTTAAAAGCTCGAAAATTTCATTAGGAAGTGGCCCAGTTGATTCTAGTCCGGATGCTGGGTTTGTACTCTGCATCACAGACTTGGCCACCTCTTCGCCGTCGAGTTTCCGCACCTTCTTTCCGAGCGCACAGTCCGCGGTAGATTCCTTTGCCGGCGCTTGCTGGACGACGGTTCGTGGGCATACAGATGAAGACATACCTTAACTCAGCGAACCCTTTGAAGTCGCTATGACAGAAACTTGCAGCTTCAATGGACAATGCAAATACCAGTTGTACGGTTTTACTAGGAATCGCTACAATCGTGCGGGCACTAGCTCGATGTTTCGTTGAAAGAGTGGTATTTTGCCAAAAAAATCAAGTCCCGCTGTTCACCAACTGCAATACATCGATGAATAGTTGAGAAGGAGAGACCGTTGAACTATAAGCAAGCAAAATCTTCGCTTCTATGTTTATAATAATTACATACGGCAGCTGATGCGCTGTTTAACCACCTGCTTTCAATCGACCAATCACCAAACGGGTTCTGTTTACGCTAACAAAGCAATTAAGAACTGGCGAACAATACTACGAGCGAGACCTGTGCACTAAAGAAGGTTTCAACGTTAAATCAATCTCGCTCTAAACCGCGTACCAAGGGTTGAAATCTGTTTTGACGGTATAGCAAAAGACAGTTTACAGTAAATACCAAGGCGAACCTTAGCGCTAATCAATTTCGCCATTTTGAAACATCAGACTTGCGGGAATTCTTTGCCAATGGCAAACGCGAAAGCCGAAAAAACTCCTCATTCATAAGTCGACATAGCGAGGCATGTGTTTCGACACAAAAGGAAAAGTATCTAGATACTCAAGTAATCGCAGTGTCTTACTTGACAATTTCTAAGCTCATGGGTTAACCTTATATCTCTTTGCTATTAGTGTTTTTCGATAACGAAGAAATTTCATTACATCTAAAAGAGAAAGCGTAGCTGTAGAATTTCACACAAAAGGGATGCTAAACTATCAAGATGTGAAATTCATTTACTCGTCGATTCTTTCATTATTTAAGCTAGCGAATAATTTCCAGCTATCTTTCTAACTCATTTATCACCCATTCATTCTCTTATCTTAGCATATGTTCAATTCTTCACTCACATATTATATCATTTATCAACCTGTTTCCTCCTTTATTCATCCATATCTTGATACATTAATCTCCTTCTTCCATTATTTGCATACAGATTATATCACAGGCTTTTATTCATTGATATATTCATCAGTTTCCTTATGAATTCATCCAATCTATTCATCAATATTTTTTCCCACATACCTTACATTGATTCTCCGTTCCTTGATTTTTAATTCATTCATTCATTGAAGCATTTGCTCTCTATTCGTTTCATCTATTCATGCTTTCATTCCTTTATTTCTTTAGACCTATCATTCATCCATTCCAAAATGCATTGCTTGAAAATCAGCTTGCATGCTTTTGGTCTATTCATGAGTTTTCTCAATCATGGATCAGATTTCTTTCCCTAACCATGCACCGTTCATTCGTATTTTCAACACTCAAAATTATCTGTTAAGATTTTAATCATTGAAAAATTTGTTCTTCTGATTCATACGTCCTTTTTTTCCTCTATCCCTTAACTCGCATGAAAATTCAGAGCTTGTTGTTCGACTCTTAGCCATCCCGCATTCATTCACATATTTAATGTTCTCTGAAGGTATTATTTTCAAACTGGTTGAATCATTTTTTCATCATTTTCTTTATTTCCTCAATAATACGATGATTTTTTTATCAATCTTTATATTTCCAGCAATCTATTTTATCTTGCACTCGTGTTGCAGTCCTTCATATCTTCATTTTCATAGTTTTGATGAGCGAGGTTGGTACGGTGAAATGTTGACAACGATCATCATGTGGATTCGAATGCTGAAATGCTACAAACAAATGATTTGGTGTGTTAGCCAGCATCCGGAGAAGGCTATGGGCAAGTTGCTATTCAAGAAAAGCGTGGAAGGCGACATAGGGTTAAAGAAATCACCAATCTCTATACGATCAAAACATCATGCTGTTGAATTTCAAGCAGTGAGATCAATGCAATGGCTGCGGATAGATCGCCGCAACAAACAATTGGGTGCGCAAGAAGTCCCACGAATTGAGCAATTTTGATTTCATATACATCTACTTCATTCATCATGCTCTTATTTTCTCTATTCTTCGATTAACTCATTCATTGAAGAGATTTTGCAAAGATCAATGATTGATTTATCTCGTTCAACGTTTACTTGTGAAAAATAATTCCATCTCTTCCGACGTACAGTAAAACAATGCACGCAGCTGTAAGTATAAGACAGGCAAAAGCTACATCGTGGTGCTCGCAAAAATAAATTTATTTTTTTGATCAGAATCTACTTTTGCCCCATTTCATTTCATTTTTGTTGCATAATGTAACTAATTCTTTAGTATGCAAGCTACTTTTACAAGTCTTGATTTTTCGTTTCTTGTAACCATTAAGCGTAATTAAGTGAAATTATACTGATTAACCATCATGATGAAATTACTGGTATTCGATGGAATGAAAGCAATTGCACTTGCCAATTATATCGTGTTTTATAAAGAATTCAAGTTATTTCATTCAATTATGAACCTGGTAATTAGGAGTTCATATTTGTTCTCAGCATTCATTTAGATTTAGTTGGTATTATTAGCTGCAAGCTAATTTCATGTAGAAGACAATAATATATAAATAAACTACTACTTTTTTTTTACTGTTGACTGTGTAAGATAGATTCTAAATTGTGCCTTTATATACACATTTATTTCATCATATTGACTTCCGAGATAGATCTTTTAAAGTATACCTTTACATGCACATACATTTATTTCATCCAGACAAACCATTTGTTAACTGCTTAGTTATAGAGAGGTTTAACTTTTTATGATAATTTTTTTCATAAATAAGGAGTGTGAAAAACACTACTATTTCTGTCATCAATATCACTGCTAGCATCATTATCATTATCATTACTATGTTTGTTACTAATAGCTTTGCCATCATCATTTTATCATCATCATTATTTTGCTCAAAAGTTACACTGGAACATTTCAAAGAATAGCTACATTGACTGTTAGACTTGGTTAAAAGATTTAGGCAAACTGTTGCAATATTCTGCAGTGATGATGGGATTGAAAATTTTTCCATTAAGTTATCGACAAGACCAAGACAAAGCTAATATGGAAACTAGCTCTTTCATGATGCCATGCATATATCGGAATATTTTTCAGAGAGATGCAAGGTTATAATTTCTGTGTCATGCTTTTTGCAATGCCTTTTTGCTAAACTGCTGCAGGGATGTATGCAATTTTGTGAAATACAGTACATCCCCGAAGCAGTTTAGCAACAAGACATTGCAGCTCTAGAGTTTCATATCCGAATACATCATACCACTAGCTTTGTGAGTAGTTTCTAAATACCAAGAGAATGTAGGCAAAACTTTTTTGGCAAAAAAATGTCGTTGAAATTAAACATTAAAATAGTGAGAATGGCCATCAAATCTGAAAGTTCTGCCGAGACCTTCTTAGTTTTAAATCTAAGGCTACTTTAGATTCTCCGTTTATATTTGATAAATCATATCGATTGACACAAAAACTATGGATATCTCTTAATAATATGGATACTGTAAATCGCAATGCTGGCACTCTTTTTGATACTTTTTCTTCCATTTCTCCCTAGCTTTAGAATGAGACTTTGGAAAGCCAAGAAGCTACACCTATTGGGCAGTGTCCTGGTCCTACCTCTCAATCACATATCGTCATTTTTGCATCTGAAATTAGAGAAAGCTAGTGATTCAACTCAATTCAAGTAATAGCTAAGCTTTGACGTGGTTTTTGCACCCTGACCATCAGCTTCGAGAACAAATTCAAAAACCTATAAGAAACTCTAACAGATATTTGAAGTGTGATAAATTTTATAGATGTAGTATAAACATGAAAGTACCAATCTATATGCTTTGAGGCGGTTTGCACCAGATCGACATAGTTAGAAACATGAATGATTTCCAATGCAAACGTCATTTTAGACTACTTAGCCACTGCATTTGTAAAGATGATATCATCATGAAAAATTGCCTTGTGTACGATCGATAGGGAGAAAATTTGATTAGGAAGACCAAAATTAAATAATAATAGGTACAAAGAGAACTTCCCAAATATGGAAACTGCAGAGCTGCAACGAATAGCATTGGACGGAAAGGAATGGAGAAAATGTGTCATTGGGGTACGACCTCCTGGCTAAAATGCAAAAATCAAGTAAGTTAGTTAGAAATCATGTCATAAGAGTACATTGGAGATGGTGTCAATGAAGGAAAGAATGTGTTTATAAGCCAGTCAAGTTGAGTCTTATACTTATAGCGAAGGTTTGGAGCACTTTGTTGGAGAGTTACCATCCTGAGTCAAGCTATCCTTAGCTTAGTGTCATGTACCCATTTACGGCTGGGAGGACAGATGCGGGAAATGAGAAAAGTGCACAAGCTTGCCTCGCACCCTGGTCCCTCCCATTTTAGACATATGCTTTTACCATTACATCAACTACCCCTCTGTGCATCATAAGGATAATTTTGAATGTTGCTGGCCTAATTAGCAAGTACCTGTTAAAAGCATAAATTTGAATCTGTGTTAAAAAAGTGTAAAAGTTTGCATATAAAATATCTATCGAGAGTTAAAAAGGAAATGGGTTAAAAGATCTAGAATCATAAAAGGGTTTTAGTGAAGCCGGCAGAATTCTGTATGTCATATGAAAAATTATATCTTCGCAAGATTTTGGCGAATCCAGAAAAGCAATATAGTTTGCAGAAAGCCATATATGTCAATTTGCTTGTCATTTGAAATAACTTGTTTTAGTCAGTTGCAATGCCCTTCTACTCTTCAATCAATGAAGCGCATGGTTGTTCAAATATATTGAGAAAAACCTGTGGATAAGCACCAATTGTTAAGATAGTTTAGTGGAAAGAATCTTGCTCATTGATCATAAGAACAGTAGTTGGAGTCCAATTAGAGCTAACCTTTATCTTAAAGTGAGGATAGTCAGCTGATGTCTGTATCTAGGAGAAAGTCCAAAAAGCATCGCGCCGTTCTATGAACTTCTCTGCTAACTGCAGTTATGCTGAATTCGTGCGTTGATTCTCTTTTATGAATTGTACCTTACACTCGAAGGGAGATATCTAGGCACCAAGAAGCTTTCGCTTATTGAGCAGTGTCAAGGTCCTTCCTCTCGATGTAACCACGGTGGAGAGAGCTACTAACTGCCCTCATCCAACTTCCTTTCAGGCTGCTTTTGATCTATATACTATGGCTATGTGGCAACCAAACTCTCTATTTAAGGCCAATTTTAGAAACTTCTAGATATCACTTTGAAAATGAGTAGTTGAGTGTGATAGACTATGAATTGTTTGCTGCACTTATGATGTCTTCGTTCTTAGATATCGTTTTCTCAGGAGATACGGGATATCATTTCTTGAACAGTGATCTTTTTGACTTGACTGTGCATTTGACATTATGAGTTATACATAGTGGAATTATAATAGTAATGATAAAACTGAACTGAACTGAAATTTTCATTCGCCTTTATTTATTTCTTTTCTCTTTTCTATTCCTCATTTTCTGTTCTCATTATTGCTGCACTAACTTTTTCATATAAAAGATCATCATAACTGTATATTAACCTCACTGGTTACCTCTCGTCTTACATTATTCCTGGTGATGACCTCCTGGAGGATGCTCATTTAGAAAGAAGCCCCAGTAACTTGCAATCTGATGTTGAAATTTAAACTTGTGATTTCAGATACGTTTCTGCTTCGTGCGGATATGTAACCGTATGACTTCAGACACCAGCGTATTTTCTCGCGATTCTCCCCTTATTTTTCATATGATAGTTTAATCGCATGCTCGATAACAGCACCAGAGCATTGCCAAAGGAGTACTTAAATCACCCTCTGTAGTGATTAACTATGGGGTGGATAGACTCGCACCACTAGAAGAATTGAATCTAATGAAGTCGCTCCCAATTCATTACCTTCGCGATAGTAGACGCATACCCTTATAGCCACTCCAGCGGCCTACTGAGAGAAAGGAGTAAAGAAGGAAGCATTCTCACCGCTGACGACCTGATATGTAGATTTGTGATTCACCACAAAGAAGCAAGCTGATTCTTGCAATAAGCGAAATATCACTTCCACGTCAAGCAATTGACAGAGCCCTTCACCAGCGATGAAAAACCTTCCAATCAACATCGAGATTATCTGCTGTGAGGTCTTCCACGGTTGAAGCAGCAATGCACGATAGGTGACTTTATGTACACCTCAACAGCAGCGAAAGAATGCGTGATGATGTGGAAGAGTGCTGTTTGGCGACACGACAGAAGAATAAGAGGACTGGAATAAATAATGATGTCTAGAATAGGACGAGGGCCATTGATGTGCCAGTTGATGTGAAATTGGGAAGATTCAGAGCCTTTTAAAGCAAGAATAATGCTAGTAATCTCTGAACAAGATTTTGCGATGAATAACAACAGGAGGCAGGGCATGGCCGATTAACACGAGTATTTCTGAAACTGTTCGGCCCTATTAACCACAGATCAGGTTGTCCAACAACGAATTAAGAATCGGCGTAAATGAGAAACCATATAATGAAGCTTTTGCTTGCAATGTAAACCCTTTCCTTTGCTGATAAACGTGGGTAGTGATTTGCTGATACCTTATTATACGCTATTTCCCATCTCAAAATGCTCTTCAAAGTGCAACCACAAAGCAAAATTTTCTGGAATGTTACTTTGTCTTCCCTAAATTTGAAGGAGTCCTTCTGTCTAGGCTAGATAAGAGGGATGCTATTTATAAGTCAAATTCCTTGTCCTTTTCATGGGTAGCAAGCTCAAACAAGCATTTATTAATGACAACATTTGACGCCCCAATTTCGACTGGTACATGGAAGACATCGGTAATCCTATGATTCAAAGGAAACTATTTGCTCACTGATGGCTGCTAGAAATGACATCTGCAAGATTTAAAGGCCATGAAAATTTGGAGATCTAGGAGTTGCAGCAAAAGGAGGAAAACGGAGCAGATATTTTGTTGACCAAGGTGAATCAAGCAGTAGAAGCAGAAGTTGACTTACGACCGGCCAAAAAGCAGCTAGGCCCTTTAACGGATCGAAAGCTTAGACATTAAGTTCTTTGATGAATAATGGAAATTAAGGCGGGAACTTGTGCGTTCCATTAAGTTAGACTGCTTCAGAAGTCGTCTTTGTGGTTAATAGCCGTGTGGTTTGGCAATTTTAATGCACTTCTCAGCATTGCTAGTTTTTTAATAGTTTAAATGCGGAGAAGGACAATTCTGTTAGACTCAAAGAAGTTGCAAGCACTGTCTAGATCGGCGATAGAAATCGTGCAGGCAAAGTTGAGTCCGTGATCGTTGGGAAGCACACTGCTAGAGAGGTACTATCCTGAACCACATTATTGTTAGGTAAGGTGATCAAATCTCAGCCCGCAACACGTCACCTCTCAAGCATGACTACAGGAACCCACTTAAAGCTGAATGGACAGATTCAGTGAATGGACAGATTCGGCGAAACCAGAGACGAGAAAGAGTGTGATTGAAGTTAAAAGCTTCAATGCAGTATGCATGTGCTTTTACCGTTTTACTAACTACCTCTATTAGGCGAAATCACATTTATATGTTATGTACTATATTACATCTACATTTCATATGTTTTACATTTATGTCTTATATTATATCAAATCTATATATTACATGCTTTGCATTTATTTCTTACATTATCTATTTTCATATTATTTGATATCATTCATCCATCGAATCTTGCCCTCAAATGTGCTTTGAGGGAAAGTGGTTGCAGAATCGGTTACGAGCTGACAAAAATGAATCGAGATCACTTTTGGCGGTCGACATCCAGTGACACCAACTTGGAGGTTTCTGCATTTTTGATATCATTTTATGTTTATATATCTGTATCATGTATTCATACATGTAGTTGACCCAAAGATTATCTTGCAAATGGGTGCTAAAATGAGAAGATTCATAGGAAAGTCAGGTTGTTCGTATTCTCTTCTCTTTCAGCAGCTTCTCCTTGCTGTCTCTTCCATAACGACGAAAAATATTTGATTTCCACTCATACAGAATTCATGCCGACTGTAGACGTAGCAGCAAATTTGTTTTGCTCCCATCCTTTTCGACGCATTTACAACTAAAATGTCAGAGAAATGGCCTAGACTAATGCGGATTTTCGCTACGAAAAATGATGGCGTACTTTATTGGCATCGTGGAGTCTTCGAAAGCCCTGAAGTTGAGAAAATACTCATATTGCCACAAATACCTATTCAATGCAGTAGATTGGCAGATTCATCTCTATTTCCAGTGCCTTCATCCAAATTGTGTCTTGATTGACTGCACCTTATAAGACAGACAGAGGGACCGTTCGATGAGACGATTCAAGCGGTAATGCCGTAGGCCAACATCAGTTGCATAGCTGTATATATACCCAACCTGTATTAACAAATAAAAACAAAATCAAAAAATAGCTGATAAAAGGATTCTAAGTAGCTTTAATTCTAACTCAGATTTTTGAGACTAAATCTAAGAAAAGTCGAAAGACTCCCGAAAGTTCTTCGCTTATTAGAAAAGGCATGACCGGTAACTATTGAACTTCTATATCTTGTCGTCCACGTAGTATCGCTTATTCTCACGACAGGCAAAAAGTGTTTGACTGTCAATAGATTGGTTCAAATTCCTTGCTAATGTACGCTAGCAGATGCAAAATTCAATTACAAGCCTTCTTTTCTGACTTCTTCATAGCGAAGCCGGCTATTCGCACACAGTGTGTTGCATTGAGTCGATACGTATTATGCGAAAGAGCATTTATGATAGAAAAGAGACGATTTTTCTCCTTCCTAGTTAGCAGAATAATGTTTCATAAGTTCCTTTATTGCTTAATGTTGCAGATAAGCCATGACTGTTAATTGATTGTGATCAGTAATGTGGAAATGGAACGGTTTGAGATAAATTACGATCAGTTCAAATCGATAATGATTGACTTGTGAATTGAACCACAGTCCGCGTGATTTACAACGATCAATCGCGATTGGTAATTGCTGAACAATTTCGCTTAGAAACAAAACCGAATCGCTGCACAACCTGCTAGGGTGATAAACTTTAATCAGTGACCATCATCACGATCAATATGATTAATCAACTTCGACCAACATGAGACGATTGTGATGAGACGTGATCGACTTTTTTCGGTAGTGATAGATTAAAATGAATTGAATGAATGCAGAAAAATAAGATGCCATCGATAAGTAAAGACCAGTCAATGCGTAGGTTCAAATGCTGCAGTAGAACATTGCTTCATTTAGCAAAGTACATCTATCAGCGGAATTACCAACTGAGTCCCCAGCTTCAAAAATTCACGAAATCTTCTCTTTAAGAGACAGTTGAAATAATGGCTAGAGCACAAAGTTATCGTCAACGGTCATGTTCTTCTTTGCATTCAATCTTCCTACTCAGCAGTTAAATTTTGCCACATCAAATTGGGGTAAAATGTGACGACCAATGAGCTTACTACTCCACATTGTAATGGCATAGGTTTCTAAGGAAATTCTTTGACAAGACAATCACAAACTCTTGTTTCAGGTTCAGTGACAATTATGATGATGATTATGATGATGATGATTATGAGGATGATGATGATGATTGTGATGATGATGATGATGATGATGATGATGATGGTGATGATGATGATGGTAATGATGAGGACGATGATGATGATGATGGTAATGATAACAATGATGGCGATGATGATGATGGTAATGATGAGGACGATGATGATGATGATGGTAATGATAACAATGATGGCGATGATGGTGGTAGTGATGACAATGATGATGATGATTATCATGATGATGATAATTATAATGATGATAATGATGATGATGATAATGATAATGATGATGTTGATGATGACAATGATGATGATGATAATGATCATGATGATGATGATCATGATGACAATGATGATGAGGATAATAAGTAACATCATTTCCAATTAGAGATTGTCTGTTATATTCACCTGCAGGCTATCAATTTCCTTCAAGACTTTGATAAGTTTGGCATAACTTTTACTCAAAATGACTGGCCACTTCTTTGCAATACCTGAGCAAAAGATGAAAGTATAATGTAATCCATTAGAGACAATGACTTGTTCGAGGGAGCCGGCATAAGGTGTTGCTCCAATTAAAGGTGTATATTCAGTCTGGCATTAGGAGAGAGGATCGTGACAAAAACAGCACTACATAATTCACCCCAAGCTGGGCAGCAACACGAGACAGGCTCAATACTATTGAAGGAAAGCGGATTTACACTGTGGTTCCCCATTTTATTTATTACATGTAGGGATTAAATTGTGGTCAGTACAGGATTTTAACACACCAACCCTATCCTTTGAGTACACACGTTTATACCGGCAGCACCGCCGCCATGAAAATCAGTACTGTTGAAAAGAGGTACATCAAAATTAAAAGCAATGCAAGGGACTGTACTTTAAATTCCTTCATTGAGTATCACGTCTAATTTCTCCAACACGAGAGCTACCTATATTGCATTTTTTATAAACGATATTTCTCTTTTTGCAGAGGTTCCTTTTGTGCCAGTAATCGCAGTCTCTAGTAAAAATTTAACTTGTATAGTTACGTCTTTCACGTTCTCAAACCATTGCTTGCCAGGTTGGCTCAGTGGTAAAATTCTTATGGAACAATCCTGCGGTCTGTGGTTTGAATCCATCCACAGCTACTCGTTCACTTAGAGTGAGGAGAGTCACAAACTCTCTGTAATTCCAGGCGTAGGAACCACGAGGTGTGGTCACATTGAGAGGAATCATCAGACGCTGCTTGATGAGCAGAAGGCTTCTTAGTGTCCAAATATCCACCTTTGAGATCTTGGTGGAATAGTACACACACACAACTCACCATCACATATATAAATATATATATACATATATATGCATATACACACAAGCAATAAACAATCACATATGTATCTATATATAAATATATCGATATATTTATATCTATATAATTAGATAAATATATATAAATAAATATATGTTGAACATTTGTGTGCCTAAGATAAAATGTGAATATATAAAATAGGCTACTTGTTCACTAGGCGAAACGTCTATATATAAATATATATGTTTGTATATCTATATATATATATATATCTATGCCTATATATAGAAATATATATTTATTTATATATATATAGCAGTAATACCAAGAAGCAAAGGATCAATTATCTGTTACTCTGAGTTTCGTGCGAAAGCACTCGTCAGACAGGTTATAACTGAATCACATTCCAAATTACACTGATTTTAAATATGTAAATAGAACAAAAGAAGTCATTGTGTAAGTTACTATCAATTGTCTAGACGATGCTATTGCTTATTAAATAATACTTGTTCTCGTGTCTGCATTTTGAGATTAGTTCGTAGCGTTTGTTTAGGAGGTTATTATTGTTGCTTTGATTATGTGAAGCTTTCCGTTGCACAGAGGTCGCACCTTTTGGAGATGTTGTTATATTGTTGAGCTGCGATAATGATAAACCATAGGATTCAGAAGAATGTTTGAAGTTGCTGTGAAATCTGTGGGTTCAATAAGAACAACCGGAAAATTAGTTGCAGCTGCACATAAAACATGGCCTCCATCATCAACCAGCACAACAAGAAAATCCTCCACACTAAAACGTCCACAACCGCATCAAAATCATGCAACTGCCGAATACAAGAAGACTGCCCTATGAACAATAAATCCCCTCACCACTGACATTGTCTATAATGCTAAAGTGACCACAAACGAAGACAACACAGGGACAATCTACATGGGCTTGACTGAAGGAACATTCAAGCAACGTTTCACTCAACATAAACTGCCATCTAAGAGCAACAAGTACTCTAACAGCACCGAAGATTCCAAATACATCTGCCAACTTAAGGACAACAAAACAGACTACCGAGTCCAATGGTCTATCATCATCGCAGCTCAACCATAAAGCAACATCTCCAAAAGGTGCGACCTCTGTGCAACGGTAGAGCTACCCATAATCAAAGGCAACAATAATAACCTCCTAAACAAACGCTCCGAACTAATCTCAAGATGTAGACACGAAAATAAGTACTATTTAATGAGCAATAGCATCACCTAGACAATTGATAGCAATTTACAGAATGGCTTCTTTCGTTCTATTTATTTATTTGAAATCAGTGTAATTTTGAATGTCTGAAGAGTGCTTTCGCACAAAATTCAGAGTAACAGAGAATCGGTCTTTTCCTTTTATGTATTTCTGATATCAACGCTCTGTGCTTTGTACATAGAGGAGCACCATTTGGTGGTGAAGGCAGCACCCTCTATGTGATATTTATATATATATACTTATATAAATATATATATATAAAAATATATATATATATATATATATATTGAACATTTGTGTGTGGCCATGCCTCAGATTGCACATTTGCATTATCACTGATGAAGCCCTCACAAGGCGAAACGTCTGAAGTAATCCATCAATAAATTTGCCTTAAAAAGTAGCCTATTTTATATATTTATATATATCTATTTATATATTTATATATATATATATATGAATATAAAATAGGCTACTTTTTTAAGGCAAATATTTTTTAAGGCGAATTTGCCTTAAAAAGTAGCCTATTTTATATTCACATTATATCTGAGGCATGGCCACACACAAATGTTCAATATATATATATATATATATAAATATATATATATATATATATATATATATATATATATATTTTTATATATATATATTTATATAAGTATATATATATAAATATCACATAGAGGGTGCTGCCTTCACCACCAAATGGTGCTCCTCTATGTACAAAGCACAGAGCGTTGATATCAGAAATACATAAAAGGAAAAGACCGATTCTCTGTAGTGACCCACCATATAGTGCTCTATGTACAAAGTACAGAGCGTTGATAGCAGAAATCTTCTGCTATATATATATAAATATATATTTATCTATATATATATATATATATATATACATATATATATATATATATATACATATATATATATATATATATATATATATATATATATATATATATGTATATATATATATCTATATATATATATATATATATATATATATATGTATATATATATATATATATATATATATATATATATATAGATAAATATATATTTATATATATATAGCAGAAGATTTCTGCTATCAACGCTCTGTACTTTGTACATAGAGCACTATATGGTGGGGTGAAGACAGCACCCTCTATGTGATATACATAAATATATATATATACATATGTGTGTGTGTGTGTGTGTGTGTGTGTGTGTGTGTGTGTGTGTGTATGTGTGTGTGTGTGTGTGTGCATGTGTGTGTATTTATATAGACATATATTTATATATATATATATTTATATATATACATAAATATATGTATGTATACATTATACATTACATTTATACATATATTGATTCTTATCCGTAAACTTATGTATTTATATATTTGAATATATTCGTATGTGACATTACGTATAAAGATAGCGTCCTCAAAGATGGGAATCTCTCAACAAGCTCATTTCAAGTGAGTAACCATGCGTGTCTTTGGATCAGCTGTTTTGAATAAAGCCAACGGTACCACCCGCGCTTATTGCATAAAAGGACAAATTCGGTTTGCGCTCTTGTACACTGTTGGCTGAGAAAAAGCAGCACTCGCCAACCATTTGAAAAATTGCGCGCTCGATACGTGGTCTGACCGGCTGAGATCTACAAGATAAAGCAAGTAGGACCTCTCACAGTGTCTATCAATGAATGGACCGGTTTATTTTTACGTCACCGACCAGTCTTCACAGGCCAGCCATTATATCACGTTATGCACCAGAATCGAAATGGGACGCATATTTCGCATTGTAAAAGTATATTGTTTCTCAACGAGCCCTTTCGTTACAGCACAATTATCTACAATTTCCACAGATGTTAAACCGATATCAGCAAATCTCACTCCTTTCAAAGCGATCTCCGTCTAACTTTGAAGTCACAATTCGAGCACTCCTCAACTTTCAGCAAAGGTGTCATTTTTAGAGTTATTCATCAATACTATCCATATAATTTCATTTCCTATCTAATGAAAGGATTTTGTTCAACATGTGGTATAAGGACTCCTCGCAGCTATGATTTATGTATTAAAAAGACTAGAAATTGTTCTGACACACTTTCAGCTTCATAACTATAAGGAACCCTTCTTTCTCGGAAAATATGAGCCATCTCTCTCTCTCTGGATAATTATCTGGTCATTTTAAATCAACATACTGCTGGAGGCAACTTTGGAGGTGGTGTGGCCCAATGGTTATGGCGCAGTGTTTCAAATCTTCAAAGGTTACTCGCGTGGGTTCGAATCCCGCGGTCGCAATCACTAACCACAAGCCAACAGCCAACTCAGCTGTCCATCCCTCCGAGGTCGATAAATGAGTACTCAAAAGTAACTCTGAGGGCACGAGCATTAATACCGCAGGCCTACATCAGCTGTATAGCTGCCCACATCCCAGCCTGTATTGACAAAAAAATAAACAAAAAACAAAGATGTCTAATATATGCATTGCTTTGTCCCCTTCCATCTCCTACCTTTTCCAAAATCTGTCCCACAAATCACTGGCCAGTTGAATTTGTTTACTTGCTACCCGTATTTATGCTTCCGATAAATGCTATGTCGGACGTATCCCAGCAGATGACATAATCACGTTGGTGGGGACTGTCAAACCCTATTGCACCACTCTTTAACTATCATACTTTGTCTGGCTTAATTAGACATATGCGTATTCCAGTATAATCAATCGGATATGAGGAGAGCATGATGGAAAAAAGACAATGGAGGGCGTAATAGCAGAAGCGAGGCCATTAAATGGGCCAATCAGTGTTATTGAAAGCCGTCTCCTGTGCAATCAAGAATGCTGATTTGCATTCAAAAGTAAATGTGCACTAGCGGAAGCAGCGCGGGTTAGTTCTGTTTGAACGATGGCATTACGAGCAGACGTCTTCTGTAGAGTAATGAGATCAGCAGGGCAGTAGTTTCTCATATGGCAATTAACACCCTGAAAATAGCTCTGCAACTGTCTAGCATTTGAAGCTAATGAAAGCTGCCATTTCACCTGGATATTCCAAATTAATAGTGAAAAACATCAATGCAGACGATGAATGTGGAATGAGGACAACAGCGTGATACGATTAACAAAATTAGGTCAGTGCACAGTAACAGCGCTGTCGTGAGTTGGAGATGCTTTCTAGAGAATTGCCCAGTTGTTAATTTGAAAATTTGAGCGTGTTGTTTCCAGCCAACGCTTGCACCAAGGAGGCCGCCATGGACAGTTCGCGAAACCTGTCAGAGCTGTTATCTCATAAGGACAGCGTCAGTCGGTGCAATTGTTAGATTTTTTGTCCACTGTGTTCAAGGTCCCGACTTCATGACAACGTTTTGCACGCTCCTTTCTGCCTCTACCAAGTAGTAAATTTTTACCTGGCTTGAGGCTGGGAAAGTAGTGGAAGGAAAGGGAATCAACACCCTACCTCAAATGCCGTGGCTCAGGATTGTATCTCTTCAACAAGGTGCTTCCTAAGTCTCGGTTCTAAGACGAGACTCAAGTTGATTTCGTTCTTTCTTATAAAGCGTACATGCATTTTCACGGGAGCTGGAAGGACCTGCACGTGCGAAAGTTAGCATTCCACGTGCATCAAACTCGTCTTGTCTTTCGAAATCTGAAATGTTAATCCCCGGCTGTCTGTGTTGAGAGGACAAATGTGATCGAAAATCTTGATACCCGGAACGTTAGATAAAGTGCAACAGAGTTGTTTATTTTCTTTGGCTTATTTTTGTATTTGCAACATATTTACTCTCGGATACAATTCAGTTAGGTAGCTAAGCAACTGCTTACCGATCTAACCAGCAAAAAAGCAAGAACATTCTAAGTTAGCCTTATGATGTTTAAGATGTATTGAAGTGTTTGCAACTTGATGGAAGATAGCCACTACATATGTTAAAAAAACAAAAGTTGACACAAGAATCGTCTTTTCTGACTGATAGAATTTAGAGCACACATTATCATGAATAGAGTAAAACATATTGCTGATGCTCCACGTCTTGTTGCTACCATTTCCATTATCTTTCTCGCTAATTTTTTCATCAATTCTTTACTAGAAATACTAATTATAGCTAATTGATACCTACTTAGATTAGAGTATCGTCGACAACATGAGATACTGGTGTCCAGAAAAACTCTTAACCAAATCCAAATCCAAATCTCTGACGCCAAATATCCATTTCTTTTTTTCTTCTGCATGCGAGGTGGTAAACCTTGTAGCTGATGTAAGCTTTCAGTTGGATAGCAGATACAGTCGTAATAGTGAAAAATAGTTCAGATCTTCAAAAAATCTCAGAGCTTTAATGCCATACTCCTTGAAGTCAATGAAAAAACCTGTAAGGACACTCGATTTTCAGCTTTGCCGAATCCAGAGACTTTATCATAGGATTTAAGAAGAGTGTATGTATTGATTAAGTACAGTAATTTGTCAACTGCACAACATGATCGATTCCTAGCATAGCAAAAGCGGAGGGCAGGGCTCAAAGCCTGCATAAGCGTAAAGTAGTCTTTGATCTACATTTCTCGCCTAAGACATGTGTGCAAATACATCCAAATTCCCATCACTGTATACCACTACTTCGATTTCGTAATCCAGAAGATGGTGATATTTTTTGGCATGAAGTTTTTAAGAGGAATCGGGGAAACAGGTTTCCAATCTACGTGGATAGAGGGCCCTTTGTCGGCATTTGCGCGTGATCTGCTTGCCTTGATATGCGATCTAGAACAATCTGCTTTTGGACGGAACGCTTTGAAAAATAAACATGCGAAATTATTTAAAGCCTCACCAAATGTCAGACAGTAAGCATACCTGCGTATATCAAATATTTGCCAAGAACAAACAATTATGAAAAGTGTACATTCAATTAGTAATCAACACTGCGCCTTGAAATCAATCCACGCCGCAAGAAATCCATTCACGATCGAGCGTGGCGGCAAAGCTGGACGGTTGGGAAGAGCGCCGGACGGCTGTTCTTCAAATCAACTATGGTCGGGCTCGGCAAGACCATACGTCCGCCATGACAAAAGAGAACAGCGAAATGTCATGTCATTACAAAGAAGCGCTTATTCTTAGCTCAAGTTGATCAGAAGTGTCTTCCACTGGTCATCGATTATTGGATTGATGGAAAATGGAAAGCAGATGAGATTCGAGAGAGAGAGAAGAGAGAGAGAGAGAGAGAGAGAGAGAGAGAGACCCTGAGAGAGAGAGAGACCCTGAGAGAGAGAGACCCTGAGAGAGAGAGAGACCCTGAGAGAGAGAGACCCTGAGAGAGAGAGAGACCCTGAGATAGTTTTTCATACAGAGTTGCTTTCTCAGCAAACGAAGTGCTGTTACTCAAAAGGACCGCATTGAAAGATGAAGTAAAATATCCTCAATAAATCCATCAAAATATAAATCATTACAGATAAGAGAAGAAAATTAGTTACAGTCAACTTAAAGGCTTCACAATTTTCTTTACAAGAATGAAGTGTCCCCAAAATTAACCATTGTTTAAATGAGAATCGGTATCTCAGCTTTGCTTTAAAAGTGATAACAGATTTCGCAGAAACTTTCATATACAGATTTGTAACTTGCTATGTTATAGAGATTTTAGTTAGCTAAAAACAGACGAATTTTATACGACAATCTCACATTCCAATTGAAAGTTTACAATCAAGATTGAAGATCACTTTTGTCTTTCATTTGCAGCACCGAAATCGTTGCACTGAAAATGCAGCTGATAGGACAATTCATGCCCTGATTTATCAAATAAAAGAAGAAGTGCAAAAGTACCCCGGTGGGGCCACTTCTTTAGCAAACGTGCAACACGACTGTCTAGGAATTTTACACCCCTACCAGAAAGCACCCTTATTTTTCAATTTCTCCTCAAAAATCAAATTTGCTGCCCCTATTACTAGGAACCTAGTATGTGTCAAAAATTAAGAAAATTTTATTAGAAGCAGAGACTTTCTAAGACTAGTCGGGTAGGTTTTTACTAAAATAATAATAATGGTGATAATAATTTCAATTATTTGAAGACGGTAACTCATTCAGCAGTGCTGGTTTACCAGGGGCCGTCCATCTATAAACACACTAATTTACTATCATTACTGTACACTAATTTATCAAAATGGTGCTATATGAAAACTGAGATACAAGTCTTCTCTAAATTGTTAGAAATCCAAAGCAAGATAAAGCAACAAAATAGAACTCAAATGAAACGTTTAAATAGCTACTTTAAAAATCATTTACTGATGCCTGCTATTTGCTGCTAGTACGTTTATGAACTCACCCTTGTAAAGGAAATCTGGAAGCTTTTGAAAATGTACCCCAATTTAATTTCTCCGTCCTAGATTTTAAGTACATAATATAACCTATCTCCTAGATTTTCTACACGCTTATAGTTACAGTAAGGGAAATACAGTGGTCCCGCCGGGATAAGTACTATGATCCATCACAGCCGTAACTGGATGAAGCTTGAAGCAGCACCATGAAAAACGATGGCACACTTATGCAAGTAAAGTTGTTCTTCCTTCATGGAGTCTTTCTCTCAAATGAGTCGAGATCACATTTGGTGGTTGATATCAAGGGACACCAACGTGGAGGTTTCTGCATTGTCTTCAGTAGAGTTATTCATTTGACATCATTACGCCTCAGTTTTGCCTATGTCTCTTTTAATGGGAGAGCACAAAGGATTCAAAAACCCATCCATCGAGCTACCAGATGCGACACATCCACCATTTTTAATTTACTTCAGTTTCGTTTGCGTCTCGTTTACAAATACCGCACAAGAAGCATAGAATCCCGTCCATCTGGAAACGTCGAAATCACGTTAGGATTGCCAATGCTATCCAAAACTTCGGCTCAAGCCTTTTTCCTTCATTTGATTGATTGGCAAAAAATACCCATTACTGTTGATTCTCGCCATTTGTAACTTCACTTCTGTAAGCAGCAGAACAGTTGCCATTCGGTCAATACTCTGTTGCAAGGTTACCTTGCGTTCCGGGTCCTGTATCAACATCGTTTGTCACACTTACCGAAGATCGTATCGGTGAAAACTGAAGATTTCTGTCCGCAAAATATATGGTCATGAATAAGATGGAATGAGCTCAAACGAATGTGAGTTAATGGGATTTGAAAATAGTGCGAAATCTTATGTCCACCCATTCCTGGCTCGTGAATCTCCGAAACCAATTGACTTCTGGATGAATTTTCACCCTAGCAGCTTCGAAAATCCTGCTAGAAACTACTTTTTTCGTTACGTTCTTGTCGGCAAAAGTGGAAAATGTTTGTGACAAAATGGTGCTTCAAACATGTCGCATTTTTTCACTACCTTCTATTTAGAATTGGAAAAATTGAGAGCATTGCCTCTGGCTTTTCCTACGTTTGTAAAAGAGAATGCTATGCAGTTTCGTTCGATTGTGACCCGTGGCGCGTGCAGAAGGCAAAACGTACCACAATTGATACCGCGAGGAAATTTTGCAAATCTAAGTCCAGCTGTTATCCAATCGTAAAGAATTTAGTTGATTAGCGGTTGAACGTAACTGATTGACGATAATGAAGCTGAAAAAAATAGACTGATATTCGAGTTTCATTAGCCGTCTTACACACTGTTACAAATAGACCAAAATCATCGGTTTCAGCTAAGGCTGTTGACTATGTGAACAGCATAATTCAATAAAGCCAAAAAATGCGGTCTGGTCTCGCAGTAAAAGCTACTGCTTGAAGAATCTCATGGATTGGACATCCGGATTCTCATCCAGTTAATATCTCATGTACGTTTGTGATCAAATTCCAGCTTAGTGTGAAAAGAGTCTTGGATTCTTGGAACAGCTTCAAGAGACTTTCTATCAGCTTCCAAAGATTGACTTCTCTGTAGTAGGCCATGTTTCTTGGAACGTCTTCGATCACTTTTAAGTATGCATTAGCAGTTTCCCAAGTTCCATTAAGAATGTCCCAAGTTTTTTAATTGGCCCCCGAGATGCTTTCAACGATGTGCCAAGTATCAAAGTAGTGCCCCAATAATCTCTAGCAGTGTACCAACGGTCTATACCACTGCCCCAAGAATAATCAATGGCAGTGCTCCGAATATCTCAAGATGCGTCTCGATAATTATAGCAGTGTTTCAAGCATCCATGGTAGGGTCATAACGATCTGTTGCAGTATGCCTAGAATCAATAGCAGTGTCTTGTGCGTCAATAATAGCCTCGCAAGGACCAATTGAAGTGCCACACGGGTCAATAAAATTGTCCCAAAGATCAACAGCAGCGCTTTAAGGATCAAATATTGAATTCCAAGAATCATTTGCAGTGTTCCTACATCTTAACAGTGTGACACTTGCCTCTTGGAAATTCCCTAGTTTTCTAAGGGCTATAGTGAACCTTCAGCTTTCATTCTGAGTTTCAGGGGTATTCGGTTTGATTTTCCGTGGTGAATAACGTCTTGCCACACATTTGATCAAGAAAGCAGAATACAGTTGCTATTGCTGGATCAACAATGAAGTCGTGCATGCTTCATGTCCTATCAAAGTTTGAATATCGATATGGTTAGCTAGAATATTCGTGAGTTTATAAAAACAGCAAACAAGATTCTGGACTTTACTTATAAATCTTTATAAAGGAGCATCTCTCCGATTTGACATGCAGTGCATAATTTGTTTTGAATCATTTGGAATGACTTCACGTCATGAATAGCTTTGTATCATTGGTGCATTACATAGATGACTTTGTAGTCGCAGTGGAGCTTACGTAATGGAAGATTGCAAAGGTTTGAATACCAAGTGTTCTATATCGATAATCTAATTGGACGTAGTTACTTTAATCTTTGAACATAAATCGTTTTCTAAATCAATTTCTTTCACTCATATGCTAATAATTTTGTCCTCGAGTCAGAGCGAAGTCGTAAATGGAAGATTGCGTGCGGAAATCGTAGAAAACTCGCATAGGCATGAGTGGAGATGAGGAGAAGGAAGATCTTCTAGAAGCAACGTAAAATCGAAGAAATTCCTCGCCGCTTTATTGGTCAAACAAAAAGTGGATTTTACAATGAAATAGCTCATCAATTATTTGCGAGACGAATCACACCTGCGGGCATTTCTTGAATTATTAATGGACATCATCGTGCGAGAGAGAGCGGCCTTGTGCTTAGTGTTAACAGAGAGAAGCAGGGCCTACTAATGATTATAAAGACTGCTCGTGGGTTAAATCAGAGCGCTTCTGCTGGATAGCCTTGTTCTTTTGCTTGAAAAGCAGCTCGCAAGAAACTGTGAATTAATAATGAAGCAAAGCACGCACCTTGCATACGTACACCAAAATAGAGGAAATATCTGAAAAGCGCTCTGCCTCAAAATGATCAGGTGATAAACTTGATCGACGTCTCTTTTCCGCAGCTTAATCAATGAACAACTCAACATCCATTTAACTTCTTCACAAGAACTACTACTACTAGTTCGACCAAGAAATATACTGCTTACCATGGATCCGCAAAACAGCACCGTATACTCGATTTTGAGCATAGGGGAAACCAGAGACGATGGCCCTGATCTAGGAAATTTGATTTTATGAGATGGTTTTTCCGTTACCTTCCTTGCCATTGTTGCTTCTACAGTGACACGTGCCGGATTCGAACTCACATCCCCTGGGTTAAATGAATCCACACACTTAACTATTACACCAAGAAACCACCACTATGGATCAGTAGAACATAATTTGGAAAGATCAGAAAAATCAGCTAAGACCCTTTATTAGCGTTATAATACAACAAAATCTCAGAACTATTGCCGATACATTTCAACCATTTGACCCTAACAAATGATAAGTTCAGAAATGAATTTAGAAATAAATCGGTTATTGAAATGTTATTTTGGTCAAGGTACAGGAAAATGCAGTTTTGATAAGATCCGACTCCATCGTATCCGACTAAATCTTATCCGAATCAGCTCATACCTTTTTTAGTTTGGCCCTAGTCAGACAAGATAGGACTCATGCATTCCGTTCCGATTCTATTCTTGTACTACAGAATATCGGATTCGAATTGAAAATGATTAAATCGCACGGACTTGGTATAGATCGAATCTGTCGAATCGATGAATTGAATACCACATGTGCGTTTATGCTTAACAGCAACTGCTTTGCATACTCGATTTCCAGCATAGCAGAAACCAGAGACAGGGCTCTGAACTTTTTCTAGAGAAATTGACCATATGAGATGGTACCATCGCTTTCATCACAAATGACGTTATTATTGGGACACTTGCAGGTTTCGAGCCCAAGACCCGTGTGTTATGAGTCCGCACGCTTAACGATTTAAGTAAGGTACCATTTACATTTCAAACCGATGACAAACGAGAAAAGCGACGAAGTTTTGCTGTGGTCAACGAAATTGCTAACGAATAATTGGCACATCGGCTGGCCTGACCTTGGAAAAACCGCACGCAGTGTTAGTCTTGGCAGTCAACTGTCAACTAGAGAACGAGCTAGCACCTAGGGTAATCTCAGTGTTGTAGGTGATTGGGTCAAAGAGCTATAGCTGCAGTAAGTGTTGGGAGGGTAAAAGGAATTCAGGCTAGAAAACAAACTTCAGTGCTTTAGGGGAGAAAAGACAGGTCAGTGTTGACGAGAGCCAAAGTACCAAATCAATAGATGAGTGGCATGGACTAGCCTTGGGCAGATGGAAAACAAACTCACGCGCTGAGTATTCAAAACATATGCTCCTTTCCATGGTTTCTAAAAAGTTAAGATCTCCATAAGAAGGTAATCATTGCTGATTATGTCTTGACTATTCCGATAAGCCGAGAATCCAGCTGCTAAATAATGCAAGAAAATCCTCCTCACACGGACTTGAACTCATTTGGCTGCCTACCGAGCAATCGTGCTTGACAATGCCCAAGTTGGCTCATTTTTAGAAGTTCATAGCATACGGTAATCAAGCGACGAGAACGGTTTCGTCTTCCTTTCTTTGCAGTTAAAAATATGGACAGGAAAATATGGACTGAAGCTACGGGATTCAATACGCGACGTGATAAAAAAATAAAAAGCGTGACTCAATATGGTCGAAGTATAGTGCAGGGAAGGACAATAGACTACAACATAGTGCAACATGACACAATGGAATGAAAAGAGCAAAACTCTATAAATAAATTGCAATATGTTAGTGTGTAAAAATCAAATATGATTTAATAAACTACCGTACAATATAAACAATCCAAGGCACAAAGATCCATTAGAATTGGCAAATCGTGCAATAGTACTACATATTGCAATACTGTAACGCATACAATACAATACAATGCAATACAATACAATACAATACAATACAACAGAGTCAAGTAAAATTCAATGCAAAGTAGCAAATGTTGCAAGACATCTGTTATAGCAAAATGGTACAAGATGCCTTAATGCAATCACGTGCAGTGCAATTGAATTACACCAAATGGCAATAGAATACAATGAGCAAATCAGATGTTTCTAGTGCTGCAGACTAGAGTGAAAAACAAAATGTAAAACAAACGAATACAATGCAAAAGCAAAGAACACAATGCAAAACAAACAAATATAATGAAAAACAAACAAATACAATGCAAAGGAAAAGAACACAATACGAAACAAACAAATACAATGCAAAACAAATGCGAAACAGCAGAATACAATGCAAAGCAAAATAATAGAGTGCAAAGCAAAAGAGTACAATGAAAAACAAAAGAATACAATACAGTGAAACATAGAATGATACAAGAAATTCAATCAACCACAATGAAACACAATACAAGCCAATATGATTTTATAATCAAAGTTCGGTATGGCATTATGGCATATCGTACTGCAGTGAAACAAGCTGCAAGAAAAAGTTGCTAGATACTTATAAAAAACCTTTAAATGCTCGTATTCGTCACTTAATTGTCGCTATCACATACTGCCTCTCCTGTCATGGCCCTCTCAAATGCGTTATCAGTACTCAGTATCTTTCATGCATTTGACGTATTCACAAAATTCGTTGCAAATTAAAGCAAACTTACAGAAAATCTTTTCTTTGCAGCATGACCTTGCATTGACCCTTCTCCGTGCAAAAAGCATCAATGTCCTTTGCATGTCATTCTTGGATTATGCCAAAATAGCTTTCTTGATGTTGCATGGTCCTCGCATCCCCCAAGCCACGTAGTAATGCTTTTGCTCAAATGCAGCTTTCTGCCTTTCCTTATTTCCTAAACAGTCTATGATTCTTGGAGTCTTTTTTCGAACTGATCTCTCGTGGATATGCATAGTTTGTCAAACCCTTCTGTTGCTCGATTGACAGTAATAAAATGATCTCAATGTCACTGTAGATTGTAATTTTAGCAATGTGCATTTAACAAGCAACTAGTTCTGTAGCATTCTTTTGCAGATCTATAACGTTCTGTAACATAACTTTATTCGTGTCTACAATGACAAGCCTTTATAGATTCAGCGAATTCTGTGGATGACTAAGAAGAAGTACGTTACGCATCGTTTGGCCAGAAATCATGCAAAATAATGATCCCCATCAGCATTTCAAAATGAAGGCATCCTCGGGTATCAGAATGTCCAATGAATATTTTTTTAAAACCCTTAATTTGCCATTTTACTGATCCAGCAGCTCGTCGAGCGATAAAAGATCTTAGAAATTTCTCAAAATGCTCTATTTAAAAACGGTCACATTGAAAATCTAGTCACCCTTGAGAATAAATGATGTTGGAGAAAAATTTGGAGAAAAACTTGCTTTTAGGATGATGTTAAAAATTACGAACATGCAATGAAAAGGTAAAACATTGAAAAAACAAACTTTTTTTTCACCACATAAAAAGCTTTGTAATTCCTTATGCTTGCTGATTGCAATAACGCTTGGAGGAAAATTCCACTGTTCCAAAGGTCCCGGGATGAAGTCATGCTCAATTCCGCTTTCGGATGTCATTTTTCTGTCCACGCACTAGTAATTGAGTACCTAATGCATTGCTAGGGGTAGGATGCAGCAAGGGAAAGATCTGATCGGCTAACTAGAAATGTCGTTGCTCAGGGTAATTTCTCTCTTAAATGCTCTAAAAATTTTCATTAAGTATGGAACTCAATTCAGCTCTACAGTTCGCAAAATAGAAAAACTCAGAAAAAATGGAAAAATTCAAGAATAAACATAATGGTATCATATTTGTTATCATCATAGAAATTTCTCGGCACCAAATTGAGCTGAATTTTAAGCTCTACAAGGCTACATGTTTTTTGCCATTGTATCTGCAACAATTTTGATAAACTCCCTGCAGGCGATCCTTCGTTCTTCAGTGAAATATTCATTTAAACATTTTTCCATCATCCATTCAAAGCAGTCGACCAAGACCTAGTGGAAGAAATTGCATTTTTGCTTACATTCCATATATTGCTAAAAAATTGGGCTTTTATTGTAAGTTATCTATGTAATTTGAGTTTATCGCTTTGAGCAAATTTGATGCTATGATGTGCAGCAGTCATCTGGAGAAGCCACGCAGAAGACGTCAAACAAAATCAGATTGGCTTCAAGTCGACAACCAGACGAATTGTGCTCAACACAATCAATATGGAGTAAGGGCGAATTGGTATTGCCAATCCTTTTCCGTACTTGCAGCCACTTTGAAGATCGGAATGCTTAGAGAGCATCTAAGAAGAGCAACATATGTAACTTTCGATTTTTTCCTTGATTTATCAAGTTATGTTGGGCAAGCCCGTGGGGGTTTGAAATAGGCCCAATAAAGCAATGGGGACGTTTTTAGATTGGAATTATTAAAATATCCAGGGACTCTAATAAGCTTAGGTGAACAGGGCATCACCCTTTTCTATACATTTCAAAGCAATCTGATCTTGTATAGATCGTACTGATATGTATTGAGCTACCTAGTTAGTGACAAATTCAATGACGCTTCACTGCATCAAAGGAGATCGTGCATTTAACAATAGCTTAAAGACACTAATCAGGATACGAAGTAATTGTGTAAATAAGTGCGTAACTATTTGCATCCTAGTAAGTCTTTTAATGTAACTAAAGCACTTTTAATGGGAGTTTGCTCGTATTGAGCACAGTGGATTGCAGTTCGATACCTGGTTCCTTCAAGCCAAACATTCAAAAGGTACTACATACTGTAGCCAGCTTTGTATGACGAATTTCGAGACAGAGATTATTGAAGTTAAAGACACATTTAATAAACTAGCTAAGAGGCTGTAGGAATGCTGACTGTAGCAACGGAAAAGAGAAACATACTGCTCCCAAACACGTTATAAAACTCACTGACTTAATGATCTTTGGACTGCATAAGTATCAGTATTGGTATGATTATAAGTATAAATGTTTCGGTGCGATATCCTACCAGCAAAATAAATCAAAAACGGATTTCAAATCTGCATATCTGCACTTCCAAGGAGCCGTGGTTGCTTGCTTTTATTAATCTCAGCTTTTCAGGAGCTATTTTATTTCCTTTTTGACGTGATTTGGGGAGTATATGGAGAGAACTTTGATACCAAAGCAAGAGAAGAAATCGCTACTGATTTCAACACCATAAAACAGAGTTTGCTCCCACAAGGAAGTTGCATGCCAAGCCTCCCGACAAAGACATAAAAACCTCCTTATACCAGGATCATACCATAAAAACCTCCTTATACCAGGATCATACGCTTTACTTGATGCAACAGGGCACAAATATCCAGCTTATGATGCAAATGTCAATGTACTGACGTCTATGTCACACAAATTTTGCTGCTCAGAGCACCCATTCATTACATATTGCCTTTTCGCATGTAGCCATCATTTTATCCACTTCGTTCTTATTCACTGTGCATCTCTGTCGTCAATGTGTACTCATGGACGTTGTCGTCGAGTCACATTATTGCGACCAACTTACCGGACAGAAATCGCCCGATGAGCTATCACTTTACATCTGCCTAAATTCACGCGGAATCGGAGTGAAATTGTGATGAAAGCAAAGGCTTACCTGCAAGTGTTGCTTGGACACACTAAGCATTGCATGCATCATGCCGAGCTGTTCAAAATCTTCTTCGACATTATTCCAGTCATCAAGGTGCTTTACGCATCGATCGAATGTTGCCAGCACTGCACGCACATGTAATTTCAACTCAAGACTGGGCTTTTCCACTTGAAATTTGAAATAATTTTGGAGATTGGGCTGCAGCTCAAACAGTCTAAAACGGATATAGGCAGCGTGCTGGAGATTAAGGGGTCATATTTGATTCATTAATTGCCGATAAAGAATTTTCTTTGAAGCTATCCAAGATTTAAGGTGTCAGAATAAACCAGTGGAAATATTTCTGTCGTTTAGTCAACGGTCGAAAAACTTTCACTTAGAATGAGAAGAGTCGCCAGCTCTCTGTGATTCCAGACGTAGAATTATGAAGTGCAGTCGCATTGAGAGGAATGACCTGGACACTGCTCTATTGGCAAAAAGCTTCGTTATGTGCGAAAATTTTTAAACCGTGAAATGTAGGAGTCACGAAAAAGCTCTATCAAAACAATTAATCGGGCATAGGGTATAATCAGAAAAAACTACAAAAATTATCACGTTTCCATATCCATTGAAACGTCATCGAGAATATTCCATTCTACATCATTACGCGACGATTCTTTAATCTTTCATTGTGCATGAAAGTGCAGCAAATGCTTTCAAAGATCTTATTAATGGCTGCTGGAATATGAAGCTTTTTGTACGCTTTTCCTGGTATGAGGACTATTCCTTATTTCCTAACTTCTATGAATGCATTCTCAAATGAAGAGCAAAGGAAAGATTCGGTATCCGGAAAGTATAGTTAGAGGATTAATCGAGAAAGAGAGAGAGAGAGAGAGAGAGAGAGAGAGAGAGAGAGAGAGAGAGGAGAGAGAGAGAAGAGAGAGAGACCCTGAGAGAGAGAGAGAGAGAGAGAGAGACCCTGAGAGAGAGAGAGAGAGAGAGAGAGACCCTGAGAGAGAGAGAGAGAGAGAGAGAGAGAGAGAGAGAGAGAGAGAGAGAGAGAGAGAGAGAGAGAGAGAGAGAGAGAGAGAGAGAGAGAGAGAGAGAGAGAGAGAGAGAGAGAGAGAGAGAGAGAGAGAGAGAGAGAGAGAGAGAGAGAGAGAGAGAGAGAGAGACTCTGAGAGAGACCGAGAGAGGAAAGAAAGAATCTGAGAGAAATAATTACCCCTTTTGACATTTTGAGAGACCCTGCACGCAAAAAAATATTAAGATTAACAGGCTCCTAATTTCAAAGAACCTATTTCACCTTGAGAACATAAGCATTCCAGCTTCAAGTCCATCTTTTCTTTCTAGCAGTGTCTTCCAGCATTCTCGTATCCCCTTCTTATGCTCTGCAGATAATTCATACTCCATCTTTCTGGAAGGAAAAACGGGAGCTTATTCTTAGAGACAAAATAATGCCAGTTTTGAACGAAAACGACAGGCACATCTTTCCCTTCCTTCTTTCGAATCTAAAATCAATAAACTTGATCTGATCTCTCTCTCTTCTTAGCCTTTCGCTTTCTTTTATAATTTATTTCGCGGGATTTTTATAGTCCACCATGGCATTATCCCGACGTAATTCACCAAAGAAAAGGAATAAAATACCTGGCATATTATATTGAA
Source organism: Pseudorhiza aurosa (assembly GCA_964026355.1). Taxonomy (NCBI): domain Eukaryota; kingdom Metazoa; phylum Cnidaria; class Scyphozoa; order Rhizostomeae; family Lychnorhizidae; genus Pseudorhiza; species Pseudorhiza aurosa. The sequence goes on from OZ032119.1 coordinate 8,492,482, forward strand.
CTTACTATTCTAAATTTTCTTCTCCTTTCTAACTATTTGAGAAGGTCTTGCTAATTGGTAATTTCTATTTAATTTGTTGCTGTGGATCGCGAAATGCAGCAATACTTCACGTGCAAAGAAAACGATGTCAATTCGAATCTTCTCCTTTCCATTTAAGAGATTTCCTAAAAATTAAGTCTAAAAATTCCACCGTTTATGCACGCGTAAGCAATCAATGCATGCTAAATCTGATTTAGAATCTTGAGGGATGGGTCGAGGCTGTCTAAGAATACACAATTCAGTTCTTATGCATGCATGTATGCATGCAATTAGCATCACATATTGCAGTTCTGCTAGTCGTTATGTTTCCAACGCATGACTTAGACACACCAAGATCAATGTGGCAGAAACAGATTGATTATTGAGACATGGCCAAATTCCTCCCTTTAAATGGTGTACCATGACTATTTTCAATTGCAAGATACTCTGTTTTCTCTTCATGTCGTCTCATAGAGAAATTCCCCCTTCCACCATGGGTAAGATTATGATAAATAAGCAATGAACGATAACAGGGCAACGGAGAGCAAAAAAGTGACCAGAGCATGGCTCAACCAGAGAATGCTCGATGACGTTTTCCTGAGACAGTGAGTCGCAAACACAAACATCTTTGCATTTAGCAGTTTCGTAAATAGATGTAGAAATACTACTATACCTTCAGAGGAATTGGAGAGTGTATAAAGCGACGAGCTTCCTTTGCTGCATCCAACCTTGCAGAGAATCTAGCCTTTTGCAACACCTTGGCACATAAAACATGAAAGTATCAACAATCATAAACACATGTCTCGATTTATGAAAATATTTGTAACAGATACTTGGAGATAAATAAGAAGCGGATTTGGATGGTTTTAGTTTTTTGATGCGATCACGCTGGGATTTAAGCTCACTGCTAGTCGTGTTCACATCTACGTACAGGTCTCATAGGGTGCAGGGGTCAGCACACAAACGGGACTACAAACCAGGTCCTACAAGTCTGAATAAGCTCGATGCTGGTATCGTGCAAAGATATGAAACGTTTAACTCTAAGACCCATTCATCCTGGGTTTAGCAGGGGCAAGAAAGCAAAAGCATGATTTTCTGGCTGATGTATGTTCTTAGCACAATGGGTCAGCATCAAGTAACCCAAATATGCACCAACCAGGCAACTTAAGATTTTATTGCCGTCGGTATAGTCTAATACTTTACTGAGTAATGATACTTAATTTACGTCGTTTTAAAATCATTGACAGCATGGATAAACTTGCACGGGCTATCGATTTTCATCTATGACTGCTTCAACTTTATTTGCATATAAACATTGCCTAGCATGGATGGGTTCGAGTGTTTCCAGTGACGTAGATTTTCTAAGGTAAACAGCAAAGCCTGCTCAGTTTTGAATGAGTAAAACGATAAGGACAGTAAATCTATGAGTGCAAAAAGCAGGGGGTAGCGCAGCGTAGCACTAGTCAGTACAGCGATTCAACAGGTGGGACTCAAACCACTAATTACACCCCCTTACGACTTAACTGTTCTCACCCTCATGTTCCTCCTTGTACATCGATGTAATAGCACTACATGACACGAGCTTAGATAAACTTGCGACACACAAAAATGCCAGTGACTTCCAATAAAAGCCCAATATTTGCTAATGAAAGATACAGGTACTAAGCGTTAATGATATCATAAGTTATACTAAACTGAAGAAAGATGAACAGAAAGAGAGGGCATTATATTAAATTCTAATATCAGTGATGGATGAACTCCTGTTTGGCATGACCTAATTTGACGCGATTCAGTTCGGTGGAATTCGAACCGCATGCAATTCGATAAGCTTAGAAGCGACACATACGATGTCTATTCATTTAAACAGTGGGTCACTAAAAGCCTGTTTGTGCCATGTCAACAAGATTGAATATAGTTAAACATGAAATTATGGGAAGAATGCTAAGGGACAACCGATTCACTAAAGAATGATGTCAATTGTAAATATGTTAGTTCGTGAGATGATTTTCTGGTTATTCAACGGGCTGTTAATCAAAAGATTGGTGGTTCGATTCCACCGGGAGACGTGGCTTCCTAACTAACAGGAGCCTTAATGACTGCAGTAACCTCTACCAATTTTCATAGTTACTATCATCACTTCTTCATAGATTCCCTAGGGATGTTTGGACAGTCTTGTGGTTCGTTCATTCAGATATGTAGCGATATACATATAAACCAAAAGGAAATTTAGCCAAATTATTACCGATTTAACTAATCAGTCACCCATGCCTATTTCGAACTGGTATAATTCAATCTGTCGCTAATTCGAACAAAATTTTTAGTTCCCTTGAAAATCTCCGAACAAAAACATTCGATTATTCGAATCTCTGCAATTCGAACATTTTATTATTCGAATATTTTTACGGTCCCCCAGGGAGTTCGAATTAGATAGATTTGACTTTATATTTGGACTGCATGCGTAAGAAACCTTGCACGAACCCGGACCTTCTACCAAACTAGCAGTTTTTTTCCATCCCTTTGCTCTTCCTGTTGAATTATATGCCATTCTCAGCCGTTTTCCTCGTTTTTCATAAGCACCCGAAATGAGGCCTGTCCGATACAAATTGCCCATTACTAGAGAGAGTTAAATCTACATGTCTAGTTCATAAATATATATCAACATGATTTTTTAAAGATTACTGTTATTGTAATCAACTATAAGAGTATGCCATATAATAGTCATAAGCAATTACCAGGCTAAAGGGCCTTTTCTCATAATAATGCTCAAAGTGGTAATCAACTCCGTCAGATTTCTCAGCACAAATGTTAAACTTCTAATAATTTAGTAGAAAAGCATTGTAACTCAGCAGATGAGAGTCTAAACCTGCCAAGCTTCGCCCGATTATGAATTTCCCCTAAATGCATCTTTAAAACATTTTTAATTACCTTTTTTTTTTATTTTTAGCCATTCTAGGTATATAGGATTTCTACGAATTTCCTCCGTTTTTAGATCCCAGGCTTTTATTATTTTCCAGGCCATCCTGAATGTCAATTTTGCATTTTAAATTTTCTATCTATTTATTTTTCAGGATTAGCAGTTATTTTTAATTTGTATGTCTTTTAGTGAAAGCAAGGAAGTCACTTACCGAACCAATCAACTTTTTTGAGTATGAAAACATGCGTAAAAATTGGCTTATGGTCAGCAGGCCTTGCCCGAAAGTTAGTCTTATCGGATTATGCATCGTAATACAATTTATCAGTAAACTAGAGATGCATAATAGTCCCCAGTTCGTACTCTCTTTACAGGCGATGTTTCAACCTGCTAATGTCCTGTTTTATTGTCAAAGAGATATCGCTTTGGCGTCGTCCAGACATAGTCTATTGCCCGTACCAACTTTGACTCTTTCAGTGGCCTAAGTAGCCTACTCGTTTGGAAGTAGTATTTCACGATCGAAATCTGATCGAGAAACCAATCAAACCATATCAGCCTCAAAAACAGATTCAATGCGAGATTCATTGGCGTGATCGTGTTTTCACTGTGCTTGTGCAGTGTCGAAAGTGCTCCTGATTCCATGGTGGGTTCGTTGAGGCGATAAGAGCAGCCATTGTATGGTGCAAAGTAGGCCGTCATGAAGCCACGTGGATTCCGTTTGAAGAGAGACCAATAATCCGGATACACCTTGCTCAGTTTGGCAAGATCATCTAGATACGTATATCCTTCAACGAGCGTTTGCACTCTTTGCGACGTGCTTTGGAAGTAATGTGACCAAAAATCTTTGTCTTCTTTTACGGTAGTCAGCATCTGCCCACTGCTAGCTAGTTCGACTTTCTTGCTCCATACTTTGGCGACCCACTGCGCCTGCATCTCGGCTATGCTTGGGATGGACCCGATAATTGGTCGCACGAACCCGATGTGTGCTAACGTTGGGTCATCAACACTGAAGACGAATTTGTAGTTATCTGTAAGAGGTGTACTCCGTTTATCCGTTGAGAGGAACGGAAACTCGGCGATGTAGCCGGTGCAGAGTATAATGCTGTCTACTTCAATTTTGTCACCATCGGAAAATCGGACTTGATTTCCAGAGACTGATTCAATAGGACCTTTTGGTATAACTCGTTGGTAGTCAACATAATCCAAAACATGAGCATGTTTGTTTATGAATGCATGGAAGAAAGCAGCATCGTTTCTGAACTCTGGGATGCCGTGCCCTTGGTATGCCAGTAAGGATCCCATAGTCGTCCATTTACAAATCCAAGCCAGGCCTGTTAAATTGGTAGCAAAAAGCGTTGAAAATGGCATAAAGAATTCGGAAATACGTGCAGACGATCCTACGGTGTCACATGCACGGCCAATGGTTCAAGCGAACATTAAGTTACACCATAAATGATTTCAGTACCTCAATACACCGTAAAACTGTGCAGATATTATTCTATTTGAAAGATTTATACAAAATGTCGCAAAAATGGAAACTGATGTCTGACAGGTCTGATACCTCGTCACAAAACAGTATAGAAAAGCAGGTAAAACAGTTGGGAGATAACTATTTCCTTCTTTGACTCCCCTTGGGCCTTCTCATTCACAAAAGCCTCATAGTTTTTAAGAATAGGCCCAACTTTTATTCAAAGCATTTCTTTATTCTATAAGCTACCTTTTGAATGCCCCTTTCTTACCTTTTAACCCTCATTCAATTTTCCTCCTTTTAGTTACATGTTCCTTGACTACAGTTGTTTCTCGATTTTCCGTTTAACTCATCCTAGTGTGCTGCTGCACGTCCGCACTTCCTTTTCTGTCTTGATTTTCATTGTGTCTAATAAAGTGTTTATCTTTAGGCCTTTTTGTTTATCCCCTTTCCCCCGATTTCTGATGATGACTCTGGTATGGAGTCGAAACTCCTTTTTATGAGTCAACTTGAATCTCTTAACCGGGCTTCACCTTATGGTACTGTCACCTTAACAATTATTTCAATTACTTGAATCATCAAAATGGCTCTTACCCCCTGATGGTTGTCTTTGTATTGAAATGTTCTCCTTACCTGGCTTACTTTTGACGTGAGGTGCAATCAACTTCAAGGCTCGTGATGACGCTTTGTCAAGAGCTTGAGGTTTGCGATGGGGAAGAATCTTGGAATACTTTCTGAAGAAGTGCTGGCCACGAGGAATGCACCAGATGATCTTTTCACAGTGCGGGTACCACAAGTCTAATATGTCCGAGGCCGTTTCACCGCCACCAAGTATCAGAACTTTCTTGCCATGGTGCTCTTTGTCAAAGTCTTTGAAGTCTCCAGAATGATGTATAGTACCAGTAAAGTCTTTCAAAAGTGTCTCTTTCAGTGATGTATCTGGCTTTTGGTGTATGCCTAGTGTCGAAATGAATTCATCAAGATAATATATTATGTACTTAAGAGGAATGGTTTCAGACTAGGCCTTTAAGTTTTCTCCGTCTCTCCCGTCAAGTAGCATAAGGTAAAATGGATTGCAACAATTATAGTAATATTGATAATAATGAGAACATTAGCGACAATAGTAATGATAAAAATGATAATTCATTTGAAAGTTGGCATGGAGGCAGTTACACGGCAGCTCAAAGCCAATCATTAAAAGATACAAAGAATCAGAATCAGAATCAGATAATACTAAGAATAAGTTATTTTCATTAATGGATCATCATCTAAATGTTCCTAATGAATTGAAAAATATTTTACACACTGCGTTACATACTCGATTTCAGGCGTAGCATAAACTAGAGACAGGCCTCTCAGTTTACGAGGTGGTTTCCCATTGCCTTCCTCGCCAATTATTTTTTCATCGTGTCACGTGTAGGATTCGAACTCACGACCCCTATGTTATAAGTCCACACGCTTAACCGTTACACCACGGCACTACAACCTTCCGCTTTAACCACTATTATTCAAATTTTCACAAAAATCTAATTTTCTGCATAATTTCTATCATGGAGAAGCTTAACATTTGCAAGTTAAAACTTTTGTCATTTTACGATACATCGGCCGTATACGGTCCTGGGAGCTACACAGAATCTTGATCAATTAAAAAAATTCCTTGCAAAGTCTCTCGCAGTTGCTCAGCTTTCGTAATTCCAAGAAGTCCAATTCTGAATAGGGAATACTTATGCCCCCAACTGGTCTGCTTAATCGCCACTTCATTCCAAGATACCAGAGAATTGGAGGTCAAGACAATTCCTATTATCCCATTCTCATGAGCTGATAGCCTGCTTTGGACACTTTGACATCATTTATAATGGCAAATCTTGTCAAGTATGACGGTCAGACAGATCGGGATGGCTTAGTGGTGGTATTCTGGATTGAACAGTCAGTGGTTCGAAACCACCATTAGCTAAACTTTCTGCCAAAGTAAGGAGAGTCCCTGGATCTCTGTAGCTCCAGGCCAGGCGTAAGAATCACTAGTTGTGGTCTTTTAGAGAGAATTATCCGGAAACCTCTGGATAAGCAAAAGCTTCTCAGCGTCTAAGATTCTAACTTCGCATTCCAGGTAGAAATCGCATAAACAAGGCGTTATCACATTTACATATTCGTACATAAAGCCTCAGTGACTTGTCATATACCCAACCAAGGTTCATAGATTTCTTGCGACGAGAAGCCAATAAATCAAGAGTTCTATGATCCTTTGTATCAACATGCTTTTTATTTGCCCATTATTCTCTCATCTTACTAACAATTCCAACTTAGCAAGGTTTCGAGCTAATCGCATCAGGCCTGGTAGATCAAAAGAGTAAAGTCGTGTTTATTTGCCAACTAGAACATGAAAAAATTGACGAGTTAGCTTGTGGATTAAAACGAAATTACCTGAACACACAGCAAGGTTTTTAGACCTATAGATTCTACCGTCGGTAGTTTCCGTTGTCCACACAAATCCCGATTTCGCCGCGTGCTTGACTGTACAGTTGAAACGGAAGTTCTTTTCCAAATTGAAGTTCTTGTAGTATGACTTCAAGTATCTGTAGACGTCTTCGTGTTTTGGAAATTCTCCCACGTCTACCGGCATGGGGAAATCACTCATTTCAGTAGTGGTCGAAGACGAGGATGTTTTTGTCGTCTTCATAACAGTCGTCGTATTTGGGTCATCTGAGTAGTACCATACACCACCGACGTCGTCCCGACTTTCAAGGACCAGGACGTCCAGCCCATGTTCTTTGGCATACTTGCAAATGAGAAGTCCTGACCAACCGCCACCGATTACAATCACATCAAGGATCAAATCACTTTGGACTGAGGCCATAACAGCGATACTTCCAAGAAACAGCTTCGAGTACTAAAAGGTAAGGTGAAGATAATGTCAGCTTACAAACATAGATACATAGGTACATTCATATACACATACATACATGCAGACATCTTCTTTTTGCCATCTCGTCTTCAAGTTTGGCATCCCAGTCATCTTGTCTCCTCGCTTTTTGTCATATACATGCATACATGCATACATACATACATACATACATACATACATACATACATACATACATACATACATACATACATACATACATACATGCATGCATACATACATACATCTTCTTTTGCCATCTCGTCTTCGAGTTTGGCATCCCAGTCATTTTGTCTCCTCGCCTTTTGTCATATACATGCATACATGCATACATACATACATACATACATACATACATACATACATACATACATACATACATACATGCATGCATACATACATACATACATACATACATACATACATACATACATACATACATACATTCATAGCCATGCATAAAAAGCCATAGATGCATAGCCATAATCTTATCTTGCGCTAAAAGGTGAGGACCTAAGAAATAAGTTTAAATATGAAAACAGGTATCTTTATCAAATTCTGCGTGTCCAAGTAGACACAGGAGACTGTCAACATCCCAATCACGATTTATACGCCAACAGCCAAAAATGTAGCGAAATTCACATGTAGAGTAGTAATAAGATGGTTCACGCTACAAAAGTTGATGTAATCGGTATATATGCTCCCAGTCAGGTTTCCAGAGAATCATAGCGAGTACATGGCTACTTGGAAAGTTTTATAATCACGTCACCACATGGGAAAATTCTCCTGAATAACGATAACACCCCTCACGCACATTTCCTTACTGAAATAGCTTTCGTAAAGAATGTTCTAGAAATAAATGCAAGGGCTAAAACATCGATTCAATTCTGTATGAAGTTATACATGTTTTGCATGAAAATTATCAAAATGACTACTTACTGGGTCTATCTCGCCTCAAAATTGATTTCTGTTATGCTTATGTGAAATCGAAGTGTAGCATTCACAGCTTCAGCTAGTAACCTAACTCAAAAATGCAAATATTGGATTAGCTTATCGATTTTGCTGCGAAAGATCAAGTGTCATTACCGCGTAGATATTTCAAAAATTCTACGAAGCCTTTTGCAGTTGAGGCAGGGCTGATAAGGGACTAGATTGGATACAGTCGGTGCTCGAAGGGGCAGCCGATGGCCAGAAAAATCGTGCCTCGACAAATCGCATAGCTCTCCGATTAAAGCCAGAAATGTCGATAGAAATCAGCATATATGTCGAGGCTTTCATATGTATGAAAAGATAGAAATATCCATCAACAACTATAGTCAATAGCGAGAAGTTGGTTGTATGATTCCATAAATCGTTTATAGCAGAAGCATTAACGCACCGTTTTAATCGTTTAGACAAACAGCATACTAACTTTCGTACTGAATACCTCTGCAGTCCATGCAAAAACGCTTGGAATGTACACCGGTATTTACCGTACAATTAACTACCATTCCACATTGAAATCCGACATTCTAGAGATCGTTTCACCTTACTTTATCAGAGTATGGAACTTTCCATAATGGCCGAAATAAGATTCAAATCCGACTACCACCAGATGCATTCCAAGCTATATCGCGCTATAAGCTGTACAGGTTTTTCGGTCTTCATCCGACTAAACCTTAGGACTGTTGGAGGCAAAGACCTTCAGTACGATGAGAATATACTTCCGCTCTTCTGTGCAAAATAAAAATCTTGTACGTCAAAAACATATGCTCTTATTTCGGCCATCATCTAACACTACATACATCTAACAGTCCAGTAAACCTCGCACGAAAAGGTCTTAGGGATTACGAAGTTATTTCCGGCTTCTCTGCTCAAGACTGAAATTTTTCCTATCAAAACAATAAAAAGGCTATTTACGGCGAGAAAAAAGAGCATTCTAAGAACTGAGAGTTTGACATCCATCACTTACCAGTCCAGTCTCTGATTCGATTCAGAAATAACTTTGATGGAAAACAGTAGCAAGAACAAGTATATACTCGCCAAGGAAAGCGACCGTATCCGCTTATCGCTACCGAGTGGAATCCACATCTGACCAACGGAAAAATCGTCATATGTGCAAGCATAAAAATTCAATGCCTTATTATACCCAAGAGGACATGACATGCATCGATGCACACGTGCCATTTGAAGAATCAGGTTTATGTCCACCCTGCTGGTGATATTCAACTTTCAAAGACCATCCGATCAAAATCCATGCTTGCAGCATTTTGGAATATGGTCCTAGGGGGATTAAGATTGTATGGGCTAATTATCGATTTGATAGGACTGAGCAATGCACGCCATTAATGCCACCCACTTGACCTGTTCAGTGAGGATTTTTTGTTATTTCATAAAGGTAGTGAGTGCAGACCATGACAAACCGTGTAATTTCTCTGTTTCACAACTGTTCTATAAGAGTCAGATATCTACACATATATTTGTAAATATATTCTTCTTCCTCTTCTGTTCAACATGAGTCCTGGTTTTAATCTCAACGAAGTTGGGTCGCCGCCGATACGGTAAAAGTTCATCTGTACGTCTGGCATGTCCTCTCCATTTTCAACCCTCCAGTTTATTCAGGTTGGGACCACTGCTCAAAGGGAGGACTACACTCAACAAGAAGATTGGCTAATGATTTCTTACCACATACTGTCAGAAACTCAAGTGTCATGATTATGGGATTCTCTTATATTGCCAAATATTACAATGAAATAATTTTGATCCTCTTCATCTTTGCGTCAGTTAGTTCCCACTTGCTCGACTCATTCACACCCTTTCCAAGCTTCGCTGCTTACTTCACGAACTCTAGCCCACAACTCATCATTCATTCCAAGAACATGCAATTTATGGAACGCCTTGCATTCTTCTTGCTTTCCTGAATCCTACAACTTGCCCTCTTTCAAATCTAAGATCAATAAACTACTAAAATTTCTCCAGGATTTGGTGAAATGACTCGAACTGGTTCGATTAATTCCCCTTTTAGTAAAAGTTCTTGTCTTCTTGTAGTAGTTACGTGTAAGAAATTATGTGTATTCTATGTGCTATCTTTGTCTTTCAAGTTACCACGTGTAATGCTATGTGCGTGTTTCCTGTTTAATGTTTCATGTTGCCCTGAGGTAGACGTTGCTTTTAGCTCCAAATGGTATTGTTCTAGTAGTAGGGTATAGCATTTTGTAGCAGTATTGTTAAGTAATATGCATTGTAAGCTTCTAGATGGATAAAAAGTCAGTAAACTTGATCTCATCTCTCTCTCCTCTTAGCCTTTCGCTTTCTTCTTTCTTCCATTGTTGGGGCCTTTTACAGGCCACCATGGCCTTTCCCCAACACAACTCACTAAAAATGATAACAAAAAAAATAGAATAACAGGAACCAAGGAGAATAAAGATGCAAGCAATCAATCAAAAAATCCAAAAAAGATTATCAAATAACAAAGCAGAAGCAATAAATAAAAGCGCCTTCGTAGCGTAACAAATCGTACACAGTTCCCCTGACTAATAAATCAAATTACGCGAATCAACTTTATTAATAAATGAAAGACATCTTAATGTCGAGTGAGCAAAATTTCACTAAGGTCTAAATCAGATTTAACCTTGTTTTAATTGCAATTTTAGCTTTTTATATTTAATTGTACCCGCAGTTCAATAAAATCTACCTACATTAGCAGAAACATCCCGTAGCAGGTTTTGCCTCAAAGTCGAAATCCTTCCCTCACCATTATTGGTGAATAGAATGGTGCCCATCTCCGTTTCATTAGCCTTTGGGCCACAAAACTGTGGAAGCGCAGTGAATGCTACAGTTGGAGGCTGGCCATCTGGTAGCACTTTTGAGTTTTACCCCCATGTTCTTTCTAAAATGCTGAATGCTAAGCAGGGAAATAGCATGTACCACTTTTGCCCATGAACTACCGAAGGCCAAGATCCCCAACGTTGGGTAGCGATCCTCACGTGTGGGCACAGCCCATTCCGCATTTGATTTGAAAAGGAAGAAGTTCCTTATTTCCAAATCAATCTAATATAATGAAGCTGACACCATCTGACGTCATCTCTTTCTAGTGTAAATACTTCAATGAGTGGGAAAATGAAGAAACCTCCAAGTTGGTGTCCCTGGATATCGACCGCCGAAAGTAATCTCGACTCATTTTTGTCAGCTCGTAAGCGATTCTGCAACCACTTTCCCTCAAAGCACATTTGAAGGAAAGACTCGACGAAGATTTATATTCCCTATGTTCTCGCTTTTTCTTGTCCGTGAACGGACAGACATAGCGTCAAGCTGTCCCAATGCTAATAGCCGATTCTTTTTTTTCTTTTTTTTTAGTGGTTATGTTGAGGAAAGGCCATGGTGGCCTATACAACCACTTTCCCTCAAAGCACATTTGAGGGAAAGACTCCATGAAAAAGAAACTTTAATAAGTATGCTATTCGGACCTTTATTACCTAAACGATTACCGCTTTGAAATGTACGTGGCACAGCCAATGAAGACCCCAATTCAGCAATCCAATGTTGACCTACGTTTGCTTGGCTTATCTTGGATCTTCAATGTTGGGCTGCTATGTTGGCCACTATGTAGGGTGAACCAACAGTTGTTGGCTCAATGTTGGGATGGGTTTGAAAGCGTTCAAAATTTTTAGATGGACCTTTTTCCTATGCTATTGGAGGGTGTTGGATTGTTTAGCCACTACGCTGGGTGACCCAGCAGTCGTTGGCTCAATGTTGGGATGGGTTTGAAAGCGTTCAAAATTCTTAGATGGACCTTTTTCCTATGCTATTGGAGGGTGTTGGATTGTTTAGCCACTACGTTGGGTGACCCAGCAGTCGTTGGCTCAATGTTGGGATGGGTTTGAAAGCGTTCAAAATTCTTAGATGGACCTTTTTCCTATGCTATTGGAGGGTGTTGGATTGTTTAGCCACTACGTTGGGTGACCCAGCAGTCGTTGGCTCAATGTTGGGATGGGTTTGAAAGTGTTCAAAATTCTTAGATGGACGTTTTTCCTATGCTGTTGGAGGGTGTTGGATTGTTTAGCCACTACGTTGGGTGACCCAGCAGTCGTTGGCTCAAGGTTGGGATGGGTTTGAAAGCGTTCAAAATTCTTAGATGGACCTTATTCCTATGCTATTGGAGGGTGTTGGATTGTTTAGCCACTACGTTGGGTGACCCAGCAGTCGTTGGCTCAATGTTGGGATGGGTTTGAAAGTGTTCAAAATTCTTAGATGGACGTTTTTCCTATGCTGTTGGAGGGTGTTGGATTGTTTAGCCACTACGTTGGGTGACCCAGCAGTCGTTGGCTCAATGTTGGGATGGGTTTGAAAGCGTTCAAAATTCTTAGATGGACCTTATTCCTATGCTATTGGAGGGTGTTGGATTGTTTAGCCACTACGTTGGGTGACCCAGCAGTCGTTGGCTCAATGTTGGGACGGGTTTGAAAGTGTTCAAAATTCTTAGATGGACGTTTTTCCTATGCTGTTGGAGGGTGTTGGATTGTTTAGCCACTACGTTGGGTGACCCAGCAGTCGTTGGCTCAATGTTGGGATGGGTTTGAAAGCGTTCAAAATTCTTAGATGGACCTTTTTCCTATGCTGTTGGAGGGTGTTGGATTGTTTAGCCACTACGTTGGGTGACCCAGCAGTCGTTGGCTCAATGTTGGGATGGGTTTGAAAGCGTTCAAAATTCTTAGATGGACCTTTTTCCTATGCTGTTGGAGGGTGTTGGATTGTTTAGCCACTACGTTGGGTGACCCAGCAGTCGTTGGCTCAATGTTGGGACGGGTTTGAAAGTGTTCAAAATTCTTAGATGGACCTTTTTCCTATGCTGTTGGAGGGTGTTGGATTGTTTAGCCACTACGTTGGGTGACCCAGCAGTCGTTGGCTCAATGTTGGGATGGGTTTGAAAGCGTTCAAAATTCTTAGATGGACCTTTTTCCTATGCTGTTGGAGGGTGTTGGATTGTTTAGCCACTACGTTGGGTGACCCAGCAGTCGTTGGCTCAATGTTGGGATGGGTTTGAAAGCGTTCAAAATTCTTAGATGGACCTTTTTCCTATGCTGTTGGAGGGTGTTGGATTGTTTAGCCACTACGTTGGGTGACCCAGCAGTCGTTGGCTCAATGTTGGGATGGGTTTGAAAGCGTTCAAAATTCTTAGATGGACCTTTTTCCTATGCTGTTGGAGGGTGTTGGATTGTTTAGCCACTACGTTGGGTGACCCAGCAGTCGTTGGCTCAATGTTGGGATGGGTTTGAAAGCGTTCAAAATTCTTAGATGGACCTTTTTCCTATGCTGTTGGAGGGTGTTGGATTGTTTAGCCACTACGTTGGGTGACCCAGCAGTCGTTGGCTCAATGTTGGGATGGGTTTGAAATAATTCAGAATTGTTGGATGGGAGTAATCAATTTTATGTTCTTTTTGTATGGTGTTGGAGGACGTTGGATTGTTTAAGCAGGAGACGCAACACTTGCTAGGGCTTTAAGTATGCGTGCCATAGTCTCTTTCATTTTTGCTATGCGAAAAACGCACCAACAAAAACCGCAAGAACTATCCGCATACCAAAATTTGCTGTGTCATTCGGCCACCTCTTCCAACATGAAACCAACATCATCCCAACAATCGTTAGGTTTAAGCTGGCTCATTTTTGGGTCGTTTAGCCGGGGCTTTAGGGCAGCCCAATTTAGATCTTCCTTTGTTCGCTACTAGGCCCAGACAAGAGAATGAAAAAACTTTATAAGTTTTAACTTTTCATAGGTAGACTAACCCGAAATTCAGATTCCACTCTAATCTTACTCAGAATTTACGTACATTTTTCTAAAAATCATTAACCCAGAAATATGGTTGGTTGGTTTCTTTGCTGTCAAGAGAGTCAAAAACTATTATTAGTTTCAGGGCCGCAAATCCTGAGAGGATAGGGGAAATAGACCTCCAAGATGAAGATTTTTGTCTGCTGAAAATCTTCCTCCTGTCCTTACACAAATGTGGGAATCATGACTCGTGGGATGCTGTAAGAATTGAATTCCCGATTGCAACGACAGATTTACGGCCCTGTCATTTTCAAAAGTCGTCGATATTTTTCAGTCTGTTACAATGAAATCCAACCAATTCAATTCTCTACATGAATCATGCTAATGACACGGTGGCGGCTTTATGGAGTGTGAGGCCAGGGACCAAACTCATCTGCGGGACCGAAATCATATGCGGGACCGAACTCGTCTGCGGGACCCTCGCTTGAACTTTGTTGTTCACAAAAATTACTCCTCAATTTGTCTTTCGGTTTAAAATTCCAATGCCTAAAATTGTGCATTGTATCTTTCCGTTGAAAGGGAATTGGTCAGCATGTTTACAGATTTTCCCGTTGCAAACGATTTACCTTCTATAGAAACGGCTCCTTACTTAAAACGGGCAGTTACGAAATGTAAAATAATGCTAAAATATGATTGAAATGTTGAAAATATGACAATAATTGAATGATGGACAGCTTCTGATTGCTGATTAAGACGCACAGGTTCCTTAATTTCTTGTTTCTTTCTTCTGCATAAATCAAAGAATCTTTTCCATTCTTCTCGTAGGTGCAGGGCTCCTTATGGACTACCAAAGCGCGGGAAATAGATAGGAAAGTGCCCCCCCCTGGCCCTCCTTAAAACTGCCACTGTATGGACACATGGAGTGTGTATCTTCAAATTCTGATAGCACGTCAAAGAAATCTTAACTCAACATTATATTGTTTATTCTAATCTATCGCGGTATGCAAGGGCCTAGCCATTTCAATCTAGCTCCTAAACGTTGCACTCTTGCATAAAAAGTTCGCTACGGTTTCCTTCCATTTTACGCTGCTAAATTTTTCCAACACAAGCATCATTTATTTATTGCTTTCGAATCAAGTGAGAAAAATTTGTTTGTAAAAAATGGAGAAGATCTAGCGACTGAAACGACGAGAAGTACGGTTTAGGAAGGACAGGAAACTTCATAATCGTTGCTTTTAAAAAGGGCAGGCAGCAGGGGTTTCTTCAAAATGATGCTTCCAAAAACTGCGTTGTATTGTTTAGATATCCCTTACGTGGTGTCGATTAGTTCTGATAAAATATACAAACAGAAATGCAGGAACATCGGAGGTAAGTCACAGCTTGAGGACTGAGGGAAGCATGTGTGATAGAATGACTCCGTGACAGAAAATGCTTTGTTGAAATAATACCCTTGTTTTGCAAATGTTTTCTTTTATTAGGGCACGACAGCTCTGACTTGAGGGACAATATCGACAAGATTCGAGTCGAGTTCTAAGAAACTCGAGGGGTCGCGGGTATTTTAAATGCTTCAAGAAAGGTACATGCTTCCCCTGTACCTAGCCTCAATGTCACTGCATCGCATCAGCTTCCATTTTTTAAACGTTATACGTCAGACATTTGCTTACGAATGCAACGCCAAACGATTAAAAATCCAATCAATAAACTGCATTGTTAACACAATGCCAAATAATTTGATTGAAGTCTTCATTAAATTCAACTAATCTCTTTTGCATCTTTTCTTCAAATCACGAATCATACTTTACAAAATCTGAAACAAAAAATGACAATAGCTACCAAAATTGACCAATGGAACACATGACTACAAACAAAGTAAATTCTGCCAATAGAGATACTTACAATTGCACCGTACCCCCACAGGCCTCATTCCCCCTCCCCCCAGCTGTAATGCAATTTGATTTCCTTTGCTCATTATGACTGTGTCTTTTGTGACTTGCTAATCGAAGTTTGTTACGTGCGCAAATATGATAAATGCTATCATTGACTCAGAGTTATTGACGATTTCTCTTTTGGGGAGGGTATCGGAAATTTCCATGTTTATATAACCAACTGTTGCAACTGAGTTGAATATTCGATTTTGAGCGCAGCAGAAATCAGAGACAGGGCTCTGAGTCTTTTTTTAGGGAAGATGATTTTGTGAGATGGTTTCCCGTCGCCTTCCTCACCAATGGCGTTTTTATTGTGACACATGGAGGAATCGAACTGACAACCCCTGCGGTATGAGTCCGCATGCTTAACCACTACACCACGGTTGCAATATATAATTTCCTTTGCTCATTATATCTGTGTCTTTTGTGACTTGCTAATATAAGCCTGTGACTTGCTAATGCATGCCTGTGACTTGCTAATGTAAGTCTGTGATTTGCTAATGTAAGTCTGTGATTTGCCAATGTAAACCTGTGACTTGCTAATGAAAGCCTGTGACTTGCTAATGTCTGTGACTTGCTAATGTAAGCCTGTGACTTGCTAATGTAAGCCTGTGACTTGCTAATGTCTGTGACTTGCTAATGTAAGCTTGTGACTTGCTAATGTAAGCTTGTGACTTGCTAATGTAAGCCTGTTACTGCATCCACACGAGGAACCACTACCTCCTTGTAATTTCAGGACCTACTTCCTACGACTATTTGCAAAGTATACATTTATATAATCCATTCCTTCAACCTGTTTATCATGTATGCCATGGCAAGTCATGGCCGACTTAGCTCCCCTATCGGTGACAGCGATTAGTTCTGATAAAATATACAAACAGAAATGCAGGAACATCGGAGGTAAGTCAAAGCTTGAGGACTGAGGGAAGCATGTGTGATAGAACGACTCCGTCACTGAAAATGCTTTGTTGAAATAATACCCTTATTTTGCTATGGTTTTCTATTAAAGGGAACGACGGTTCTGACTTGAAGGACTATGTCGACAAGGCCTTTTCCCTTCCAATGTCCAAAATTGCATAATGAACTTCCTAGCAGCCTTCGCCAGTTATACTCCTTTCTTATTTTCAAACAACATTTCAAGAAATTTTATATGGACAGCTAGAAATCAATCTATGTCTTTTGTCTTTCACTTGCACCAGTTTTTGACCAGTTGTAAAAATTGTACAGTAATATATTCATAGTTTTTAGATACAGGGCCCTCGTTGATAACAGAGCTTCACGTGTTGAAGAGGTTACCCAGCGTAGTGGCTTAAGAGAATATGAAGGTAAAAAAGAAGAGGTCGGAAAATAGGACACTGGTTGCTGTTGCTGACTTACCAAGAGTTAATATTCACAATTATTGAGTTATGTATGGTACAGATCTGTCATTCGTAATAGCTTTCTTCAATATTATTCCCGCAAACGGGTTATCATCCCTGAAAGGAACGCAAAAAATAAGCCATGAAATTTTAGGAAAATATCAGAAACTTCTGAGTTCATCCAAATATCATAGATGGTATATTAGGAAAAGGAAATCCTCTACTCGAAATGATGATCAAGGATCACCTTGCTAGACAAGTGTAAATCTGGAAAATGGCATTGTGAGGTTGAGTGGAATGCTCGTTCCCTCCCCATTTTACCCAACTTACACCATGTGGGTATTGACTGATGGGTGGATAGGTGGAAAGCATCCATGGTCGGGTGCGAAGGAGGAAAAGAGCTCGCATCGCAGCGGCACTGTCGTCAGGATGGACCAGTGATACAACTCTCGCCCATTCACCCTATGGTTTGCGGCTCCTCAGCTGAAAATTCACTCAGCCCGAGGAGAATCGCTGGCTTTCTGAAACTCCAGGCCTAGAAATCACGTCGAGTGGAATGACCTTGAACCTACTCGATGCGTGAAAATTTTCCAGTGTCCAGAAAATCACACTTGGATGCTAGCTAGAAGTTACAATTGTTGGGGCTTCGTATAGACCGCCATGGCCTTTCCCCATACAACTCACTATAAAAATGCACCTTTACAACCATGACAATCGCATATACTAGTCTTGAGTTACTTACGTAATCATATCGATTAACTAAATTTTTGTCTACACAGCTGTGCAAGCAACGTGCACGCCATTAAATGCAACGCCCTTGATTTAGCTAAGTGGTGAAGATACGCAAAGGAAATAGAAAGCATCGTCTCTCACCTTAATTCAGGTTCATCAATTATTAAAGAAGGAGGTGGCGGCGGGAATGGCATTGCAGTTACGCTTATCTCCGGTTGTTCGCCATTTTGTTGAATAGGTGCTTCGGCTGGAAAATTGTCTCCAAAAGCTGGTGGGGGGATTATTTCCGGAGGGGTTTCAACAAAATTCACTGTCGTTTTCTGATCTCGCGAAGGAGTAAGTCGAGGCTCCGACATTGACAGATGCAGCTCCCTTGAGCCTGGAGAATAACACGAAGTATAAGGTTAAGCAAAATCATTTATGATTGCATTATACACTACGTGGCATACGAAGTATATATCTAGGAATGAAATAAATATACGAACGAAACACAGTAATGAAATCTAGCAAAGACGAAATACGAATTTACGAATGTGTGCATAATCAAAATAACGATAGTAACAATACACGTTTATACAGGATAAACCTTTGCAGAATCAACGATTCTGTTATCAACAAGGGTCTTGTACTGTATGCATGAATGTAAAAAAGTATGAATAGACGCAGGGCCACGGCGAGGGCTTATGGGCCTCGGGTCAGGACGTAAGTTACTGGCAAGGCACACTAATTCTTTAAAAATAGATTACATTCATGGGCCCCTATAGCTATGAGCCCCCGGGTCAGTGACCTCTCTAACCCTTGTCTCCTCAGTGCTGAATAGACGAATATTTACTGTCGTAATTGCAAGAGTGATTAATATATGCACAATAAAACAATAGCAACCAGTCTGACTTTAAATAAGAGTTGAAAAATGAAATTATGTGGAAAAATATCGCTAGATTTGATTCACTGTTCTACCAAATGAAATCAGACAATCAGACGGACTATTGATAATCAAGGACGGACCCAACACCTTTAGGGTGTGCATCGAGTGCATTCCAGGTAATGGTCCCCAACTCAGATAAATTTGGAGAGTTACGCTTGATTCACACCAAACGCGTTGCGTTAGGACGCTAACCATATAAGCTGAACACAATTTGACATCGTGCGTGTGCATAGCGGTTTTAAAGCAAAGCTTCAAGACGCGTCGAACTTGAAAAATACAACTTTATCGCGACGCGACGCTTCAGAACAATAAAAAACTGGCTGCAGTAAGACAAAAATGGCTGCCAAATTTTAGAACGTGGAGAAGCTGATAGCATCTATGAGAAGCTATCCCAACCCCATAAAGATATCTTGCGTCTTTGTTTCTTCAATGCAATATGACAAGCTAAGAACTGATTTTGTAGAGCAAGAGCGAGAAGCATGTTTTGATCTGAAGAAGCCATTTTTCAACGTGATGCAGCGCGACGCTTTCAGTGTGAATTGAGCGAAAAGCTGCACGGCGTGGCATGACACAACGCGCTTGGTGTGAAATAATTTCTTCCACATGTAAGATACTTATATAATTGTAATATATTGTAACAGTAGGCTTAAATCAGGTTTTATATGCGCTAAATATTTCTCGATGCCTACTGCGCAAATTTCCCTACTAAGAAATGCAAATAATGATAACAATGATGATGATAACAACAGTAATAATATCAAAATAAACGTGAATAGAATACCTTGGCTGACTGTGCGTTCGCCATTTCGCATAAAAGGGTGGTTTTCGTGGCAATCATCATAATCTGGTGCTGGTATATAAGGTGATGAAGATGACGATGACGATGGGGTGGAGAACCGTCGAGTAGGGCTGTTTTTTGGAGACGGGGGGCTGTATGGAATCGGAACACTGTGAGGCCCAGTAATCACTAACATTGGGCTGGGTCTAGAATAAGGATTGAAAGCGATTTAATGCGACTGTTATCCATAATGTTTGATATTGTGAAATATTACCAGTGATACAGAAATGAA
Organism: Pseudorhiza aurosa; assembly: GCA_964026355.1. Taxonomy (NCBI): domain Eukaryota; kingdom Metazoa; phylum Cnidaria; class Scyphozoa; order Rhizostomeae; family Lychnorhizidae; genus Pseudorhiza; species Pseudorhiza aurosa. Next base: position 8,512,533 of record OZ032119.1, read on the forward strand.
ATGAAAAATAAAACGACAAATTATACGAAAGTCAAACGAAGATTAAACGAAAACCAAACGAAAAATGAAATGAAAAACGACACGAAAAATTAAACGAAAATCAAACGAAAATCAAACGAAAAATGAAATGAAAAACGAAAATTGAAAATGTTCAGCGTGGTGGGTGGTATGAAGTGTGAAAACACTTGCAGTGGGGGCTGCGGTTTCGAGTCCACCTCATGCTACGATGTAATGGGCGAGAAGTGTAAGGAGAAACCACCCAACATTGTAAAATATAATGGAAGTGAAAGTAAAGGGAGAATTTGATCAATTTCAGAAAGAGACACATTTCAGTATATGTACACGGCATGCGACAAGTGTCTCAATTGATTCGTCGATGCTTCTGTCAATGATGTGATGCAATTTATAAGAAAAAGAGTGAACACGCGAGAGAAAACAGATTTAATTAAAAGCTGCAATCTAAACTTAGCCTAAAAAAAGAGTTGGGCTTAAACGAGGGTTGAAACGAAACTTACATTGGATCTTCAACTTCAACATAGGTAGCAGGAAACCAGCCACACCTATTGAAATGTGATATCATGTAAAATTATGAAATGCAGTGAGCAAGCAAGGAGGATTGCTTGCAGTAATGAGCATTTAGCTTTACATTTGTACCAAATCTTGCATATTAAACTTCAATATTTCTCCAGTTCCTCAATATCCACGTGTAATGTAATTCCGGTTCCTAAATAATCACATGTAATATCATTCCGATTTGTAAAATAATTCTTAACGTGTAAGGTTATTCCATTTCTTACTCATTCACGTAAAAAATTCCCTCAATTTCTTAAATATTAACGCTTAATTTCATGCAAGTTCTTACATATTTGCGGGAAAATATACTCTGCTTCATTCACATTTAAACGTATTCCTGCTCTTATTTTCCCTTAAATCATTGCTGTTATTTCATTTTGATGTTATCCAAATGTGAATCAGCTCAGTTAAGATTCGATTGGCAAACACAGCACTGTTTTTAAAGCACCGCCGAATCTATCTAAAACACTATACACCCATCTCAATTCTTTCTTCTGAACGTCGATAATAATGTTCCAGAAATAAACGTCAATTTTTCAAGCCATACCTCTCAGAGATTTGATGCTTTCCGTACTGCCAGCCACCAGTAGGTTCGCCGAGCTTTAAGAGTAGGTCTCCCTGTAAAAAAGCGAATCGCAAGGGTGAACATTGGATCTCAAAAAGGAACGTCAATATTCCATATCTTTTCAATATTTTCTCATTCTCGTCTATGGATTAAACATCAAATGGAAGATGATAGCATCAGAAACTGACCTTGGAGAAAGATAGCTGGGAATTGTCTTTACCGATGTGGCTATAGAGGGCTCTAAGTTGTGGCCTAAAAATAAAGTATAAGCATAGTAAAATGAGGTGAATGTTTAAGAATTCTTCAAATGAAGAAGGCACACCCGCACGGCAGTAAGAAATTTGCAGAATCCATATGTGAAGTGGAGTCAAGATTGCAAGGGAAAACATTCCCACTTAGCATTTGCGACATGAATACAAAGCTCTAGCTTGATAGAAATTCTTGCAAGGCAAATTGCGATGGAAAAAGCCCTTGATATAGAAAGATTCGCTGTGATAAAAGTGTTGCCGTTTCGGGGAGATGTATATTAAAGTAAGCATTGATGCACGCTGTTTTTATAAACACAGTCTAAAAATATGCAACTTGAGAGAACATATCTACAAGAGCGATATAATTGGAAACATGATAGACATGGCTACCCTAATGATCCACCGTGCCGCGTACGCGGTTCCGCCATTGACAAGGGGAATTTTGGCTGATGAATTTCTTCAAGTCCGTCAATTAAGCAAATCAGTCGCTCAGACAAAAAGAGAATTAAAAAGAATGTTGAAGTCTTGCGCATTTCGGACAAAGCTAATGCTTCAATCGTTGCCGACAATACGCGAACAGATTCAATTACCAGAATAAATTTCGTTTCGTTGCAGTTGCACCTCTGATTACTCGCTTAAAATAAAAACACGATCGGCATCTCCAAAGCAGAACTTCCAGAGGAACCCGAATATACTAAATAGAATCAGAGCAAAATACGATATCTCAAACGATGCCTTCTCTGACTCAAAAAATCCTTAATGCAGTACTGTACTGTACACACTGTCAACAAGTAGCTAAAAGATGAGCCGCTTCCGGGTTGAGATGTAAGCTATACATTAAATTTCTACTAACATTATCTCACACGGTCGCACATAGACATTTTATAAACGAGGCTGAAACTCCCATGGAAAGGATGAAATGGTCCTACACTTATAAAACCTTGTGTGTGTGTGTGTGTGTGTGTGTGTGTGTGTGTGTGTGTGTGTGTGTGTGTGTGTGTGTGTGTGTGTGTGTGTGTGTGTGTGTGTGTGTGTGTGTGTGTGTGTGTGTGTGTGTGTGTGTGTGTGTGTGTGTGTGTGTAAAGACATCGATTAAGACGTACAACATTATGAGATACTTACGCTGTATCACTGCTGACAGCCACTTCGTTATGGTTGACTGTATCTGATATCATTGAAAACCTGGCATACCCATTCATGTTCTTAGGTTTCGTATGTGCAGCGTTAGTGTCAGTGTTGATTTCTCTTGGTTCTGTCAGCTCCTTCACAGGATCTCCTTTTATTTCATGGTGAACACCCCCGTTTACAACAGCACCATTCTCCGGTATCGTTTCGAAAGATTCTTTCCCAACTACTGACGGTCTTAATGGACTCAAGCTTGAGTCCAATGTACTAGCTTTTGTTGAGCTGGTCATAGCTTGCTTTTTCTTTCTCATTGTCGCTGTGTAGTGCATCGAAGGATTCTAAAGACAAATGAAAACTTATTTTGTCATACTTGTACAAATCATAGGATCCCTTATAGTGAGATCCACGCAAACCAAAAATTCACTTGAGTTGATTCGAGACAAAATGAGACATCTTAAAGAAAGCGAGCACAATAGGTCTAGCCTGATTGATGAAAGGTAAACATATGTCTTACAAATTGAACTCTCAACACCCTATTCAATATCTAAATTTCTCAACCAAGCTATGAACGTTTGTTTCGAAATCGATAGATACAGATCTTCTTACTCCAAGATTGAAACTTGAACCTTGTTGGCCAGTCATCAAAGCACAATTCTGAACAAAGATCTTAAGCCTCAGGGGCCAAAATTGTGAGCAGACACTGAAATGCGGATTCAGTTAAACACAGGGAAACATGACCAGAAATAGCACTGGTGGCAGCGGTGAGGAGAATGCTCTCCGTGTGCCACACGGCAAGGCAGCAGGATTTGCTTTCCAAGTGATTTTACATTAGAAGTTCAAATTGAGCTGATTTAGTATTCCAATCTTCATTACAGAGCCACGTTTACCCATGGGACCGCTAGGACAGGGCCCAGGGGACCCCTAGAAAATTTCTGAACACTAGGCTCCAGGAATTTTGAAGAGAATTCACTTTGAATATTTAATATCTTTGAACTTTCGTCAGTTTTATGATGTTTTATCAGGAATATATTCCGCTACTCTTAGATTTTTATAATAGCAATTCCTAATGCCGGTCTTGGGCCCCGCAGAACTAAATGCAGACCTGCTTCACTAGTAAGCTGTTGCCAGAAAACATGGAAACTGTACCTTTGCCAAGACAGGAGAAAGGGAGAAAGTGAGAAGGGGAGAAGGGGAGAAAGGAAAAAAGGAAAAAAGGAAAAAAGGAAAAAAGGAAAAAAGGAAAAAAGGAAAAAAGGAAAATAGATGTGGCTTGACCAACTTTTGAAGAGAAGCAAAGGGGCGCTTGAACAAATGCTAGAAAGAGAGCTGAGATGCGGAGGAAATGACTGCATCGCAAAGGAAGCCAGGGAAGCTGCAATCGGCAACGATCTAGCACTGGATGGGGAAATTCGGAGGTCACGTATCACAAGGAAAGTACTGCTGCAAAATTGCATTAAATAACTGAAACTATTAAAAAAGATGTAGGATGTCCCGGTCGCAAATTGATCTCATTGCAAATACTTCATTACTTGATAATCGCTTCACACAGTTTGCTTCTTTACAATCTTAATACAAGTGAAAAACAACTCTTCTTACCATTATAATTTGTTCACTTTCCGTAGGCAGTTCACTTGGGTTGCTCACGACTTTGTTCCACACATCAAGCTTTTGGTTCAGCATTGATGCAACCTTAGTTAAGAAGTAATCATGACGTCTTAAAAACTAGATGCATTTACAATATGGTAATAGCACAATAACGAGTCTTCAAACAGTATTTAGTCATTTAATCAAAATGTTGGTTGGATTTTATTTATCAAAAGTCTCAATTTAGGGCGAATGATTCACAAATATTCAAAACAAAATGAGGAAAGTCAGCATCGAGATTTCGCTAATTCTGATTCTCTGTTTTTGACCTCTATATACCGCACATCTCTGCATATTGACGAATGCAAGCTTGGATTAGGACGGAAAATCACACCTTGAGAGCCTTGAAATACTCATTATCAATGCAAAAACATCCACTGTTAATTTTGCTGTTTCCTGTTGGCATTTTCAGAGGCGCTCTTTTTACTACGGGAACATCGACTAATGAAGAATACATTAACTAAAACAAGCTCCATCAGGCCATTGGGGTAGGGAGATGTTTAATACTTGAAAACTCTATTCGAGACAGCCTCTATCCAAGCATCAAATCGAAATGTAAGAAATTTTTGGCAGTAAAAGGTTGGAGAAAATGAGGACAATAAAAACGAACAATGATGTTCATAGAATTAAAAATGGAAAAAATGGATTTGTGGGACATCTCTTATCTTTTCAAACGTTGAGCTTCCTTGGAATAACAGGTAGGGAAAGGGCTTAAGGGAGAAATAGTTAATCTAAAGCTTCGACCTGACAAAGGGGTAATTGAATGGCCTGACGAAGAAAGCAGACGCAAAAGAGATGCAGCTCAGTAGCTGCTTAAGAATGCAACTTATACCGCAGTGACATGGGAGTTCACGAGCGGCGGGGCCCACTGTTAAGACATTATCAATGAGAAAGGCAATGGGAGGCCACATCGTAGAAATACACCGGTTAAAAAGACGCTTGGGGCTCTGCCTCTGGTCTTCTGCTATTCAGGGCGGACAAGTACTTCTCAAGAGGGAGTAAATTTTGGTCTTCAGCTCGAAAAAAGCGCAGGGGAGCAAGTTGCTAGAAATGTGCCACCCTGAGGCGCGGATATGTGAGTTGGGATGGCAAGCTCCTTCCATCGCCGCCAAGTAGTCATCTACTGCAGGGTGGTCACAGCAGAAAGAGGGGAAGAAAAACGTGTACGAGAGTGCGTCGGGCCCTGGAATTTCTGCAAAGTAAAAGTGTGCCCTTACCAATACGATAAGTAGGGTACAAATGTGCCTCAACACCTGCTTTATGGTGAATAGCAAAGATATAGTTACCCTGTTGCTGTGCACCGCCATCCCTCGTCCAAAGTTACATATTCTGTCAGCAACGAAACAATAGACTCTCCGTTCACCAATCAACGCCTAAGAAAGGGTAGAGTATTGAATCAAGAAAGGTTTGAATTTTATTTGAACTGAAATATAACAATGTACGCATGAGGGTAGTACTAACCAATTTCTGGTGCAACATTCAACCATGCGATTATATTCGATCTATTGATGCGTTTCAGACCTTGTAACATTTGAAATCTCTTTGAAAGCAACGATCCTGCTTTTCGCCAACAACAAGCTGCTCACTAGTACAACTGCTGTGAGTATTCTACTAAGCTTGGCTTATTTCATGCCACAAATTAGCACTGACCAGAATCTAGTCACTGGAGTAGTGCCAGTCTCAAGTCAGGCAACATGGGGGAGGTTGGCAGCGGTATGTCATCGAAATGGCGAAATCTCTCCTGCACGATAATACATGATGCGGATAAAGAGGGATCTTCCACACCGGTGACCCTGCTTAAACATGGAATAGCTGTCGAGTATATACATAACAACGACCCATGTTTTGATGGCTGATACTTCTTCCTCTCTATCACGCTGCGTTCTGTCGATTTTAGCTTTCGTTTTGTGTTTCATGTTCACGTTGAATCACGATAAACCAGTTATTTCCTGAGTTCATCACTCAAGATTTAACAACGACACTGAAAGAAGACTTCCCCCTGACTAGAACAGAATAGCACAAGTAATGCTTTGTTTTCACACACCAGGTCCAGGAAGGATCCTACGAAATAAGAGACTAAATCGCTATTGACGTACCCTTCTAAGTCCTTGCTCTCGAAGCCCACGGAGGTTTCTTTCTTCGTTCTGGAATTCTTCAAGTAACTGGAAAGAAGGTGACACATAAAATACATGGCATCTCTCCATATAGTCCAGCAACGCCTGTGTTGCATATTCGATTTCGAGCGTAGCAGACACCAGAGACAGAGTTCTTAGTGTCTTTCTAGGGACTTTTCATGAGGTAGTTTCCGTTGGCTTCCTCGCCAATGGGGCTTTTATCCACACAAGCAGGATTCGAACTCATAAGCTCTGCGTTATGATTCCGCACTCTTAACCATTAGATTCGTATGTATCAAATGACGATTAAAGGACAACGATTCCCTAAGGAAGATGAGAGAACCAACCCTTCTAACAATAAGCTTGTAAATATGTTGCCAAAAGCAGTTTCAACTTAAATTCTTTCACTTTTGTCGATAACAACATCCGTTTGCATCCAAAAATTATCACTTACAGCATAATGCAAGTTAGAAGTCCTTTAAAGTTGGGCGTGACAGTGGTTTGCAGGCGCATGATATGGCGGCGTGAGCATATACATACTTAGTGGAAAGGGACGGATTCACATTTCTCCACACGCTCTTTCGGTCCACCCAGACGTAAATAGGCACCGAGCATAAAGCTACGGGGCAACAAGGACCTGGCTTCCCTACCTCATCATACCGTGGCTCAAAAAGTTGCCTCTCTTTCTGATACTTTAACGGGCATTGCTCTCAGGAGGTGAGGGAGGTTATCCCTCTTCCTCTGAGGCGTGTCAAAACCACCAGAAGCTCAACTCACGCCCTTTCCAAATTTCACTGCCTAATCCACGAACTCTATCCCACAAATCATCATTCATCCCTAGAACATGCAATTTATGGAACCTCTTGCCTTCTTCTTGCTTTCCTGAATCCTGCAACTTGCCACCTCTCAAATCTAAGATCAATAAACTTGATCTGATCTCTCTCCTCTTAGCCTTTCGCTTTCTTCTTTCTTTCTTTGTTGAGGCATTGTATAGGCCGCCATGGCCTTTCCCCAACATAACTCACTAAAAAAATGGTACTTCCTGATGCCCAAACTGATAATGGATCTAAATTTACTCTTTTAATTATAGCCAGACATCAAATTTCAGAAGAACGGCGTCTTTTTGCGATTCTAACTATTAAAGCAGAAACAGCTTCATTTTCGTCACTCCATTCAGTTGCTGTGACGCTATGCAGGGGAGCGTACATGGATTGAACATATAAAAAGGAGCTTTTTTGGCCATGGTGGCCTATACCAAGGCCCCAAAAAGGAAGAAAGAAGCGACAGGCTAAGAGTTGAAAGAGATCAGATCAAATTTATTGATCTTAGATTTGGAATATGGCAAAATGTAAGTTTCAGGAAATCAAGAAGAAAGCAAGACGTTCCATAGATTTCATGTTCTAGAGATGAATGATGATTTGTGGGATAGAGTTCGTGGAGTAGGCAATAATGCTAAAATATGGTCCAGAAAAGTACGGCTATGATCAAAAGCGTAATTTCCAGCCTGACAACTTGCATCGTGCAACTGCAAGCTAGCTTTAATCGAATCAGCACCACGATCAAAATATTCTGAAAAAGTAATCGAAGTACCAACCTCTTCTTCTCTTTTTTCATATTTTCCCGTCTTTCCCTTCTTCTTCTGACTTTTCTTCCGCAGTTTAATGATTTCCTGCGTCAGTTTTGCAACCACCTTAGAAGATCAATCAAAGGCTACAGTTTTGGCTAGTTCTCTAAAATTCAATTCAATCTACATGATCTTCTATTCAATTCAATCAACATTATATTCTATTCAATTCAATTTACATGATAATTCATTCAATTCAATTTACATGATTCAATTCAATTTTCAAGAAATTCTTGATTAGGGCTGGTGAAACTTTTGAAGTCGACAAAGACGTTCATTAGGTGAAATTCAAGCTCAAATTCTTCGCCGGATCAAAAATGAGTTAACGATCCACGATTTTTGACTACCTCCATCACTGCATTAAACTTTTTCAAAAAGGCATCTGAAAAATCGATGCTGGAGAGCAGTGCTTTAAACAGTATCTTTCATCCTACAGAGATCCCGATTAACCAGTAAGCTTTCTCTTGACAGGATGGAACATGAAAGACCCTTCTGATCATAAGAGCTTTGTGGTGTAGTGGTTAAGGATGCGGACTCACACACAAGGGTTGTCAGTTCAATCCCTCCATGGGTCACTTTTAAAACGCCATTGGAGAGGAAGGCGAAGGGAAACCACCTCATAAAATCCACCTCCCTACAAAAAACTCAGAGCCCTGTCTCTGGTTTCTGCTACGCTCAAAATCGAGTATGCAACGCAGTCATTTCATAATATATTTCGGATCAAAAACTGCCAGGACCAAAGCTCTAAGGTTCAAAGAAAACACAAACAGAGTCCATGACAAACCTCTGTTTGAATCTTGTTGTCTTGTAAATATTGCCTGTAGGCAAGCTGCAAGTGAAGAAGCAACGAGATTAAACAAAGAGAAAAAGTTTTCGAATCGAAAGAAAATTGGAACATTGTACTAGTGATAAAATACAAGTAGTACAACGACACTGTTCCATCGCTCTCTTGAGAAAAATATAGAGGATGGCCAGCAAGGACTCACACTCTGGACTGAATAAGGAAGGAATTAGATGACTACCATTTTTTTCTTTTTTACTGAGTTATGTTGGGGAAAGGCCATGACGATCTATACAAATTCTCAACAATGGAAGAAAGAAGGAAGTGAAAGGTGGCCAAAAGAAGAGGGAGATGAGATCAAGATTATTGATCTTACGAAACGACGATGGCAAAGAGGTTGGAGAGATTTGTTGGGATTGGGATTGTCGATGAGACGAATGGCTTTGAACTGGACTTTGTCGAGAAGAAAGAGAGTGAATTTTAGAGCACTAACAGTATTTGATCTAACGAAATGTACTAAATGATTAGGAAGCTTTTACATTTCGGTTTCCATATCGAAAAGGGTGCCCGTATAAATGATCCTTCCTGGAAGTTTGTTTATAAAATAAGACTTAGTGCAAGAAGTCTCCCAACTTTAAGATCGTCGCTTGTCGTGACATGTACCCAGTGTGCACATATGCTACCTTTGTAACAAACAAGTTCTATACTTGAGCGTCTAAAAATCTTGGAGGTGCACACATAAGTAATTAGTAAGTAAGTCGATAAGTAGTTGATTTTCACGTCTGAAGTTGTATTCCAGTTGCACCAGCAGGGCCAGAATCCTAATAGATAGCCTTGGAGATTTCCAACAGTGCAATGCATTCCGTCCGTCCGCATTCGGGATTTCACACTCGGACGTTAAGCATGACAAAGGGTATACATTTTGGGACTCCTACTTAAGAGTGTTTTCACTTAAACATCTGTTGCTACAAAGCATTGCTAGTAAATGGTTGAATTATCATTGAAAAGTACACTCGAATAGTCACTACAAGCGAGTGTAGATCTCTCAGAACGTGTCAAACGCAGATGTTTACATAGGCTACTCTTATTCCCTTTCAGTATTTCATATGCAAGGATTAGGGCTAAAAGTGCACATAGTAACTAGGTGATCTATTACGTAATTAGGCGATCAAGATTGGGCGCGTGTTTCCGCCGTTATATGGGTGAATGACTGCAGGCATTCCAACTGACGAACCCTGTCAGTACTTGCAACGAGCAGGGAAACTGATTCCTTCACAACTCAATCACCATGCTGTACTTGTTGGGCTATCCATGCTGGGCAAGGTATTATTATGGGCACAACAGCGTTAGATATTGAAGACTCTATCCTCATGGATCGTAAATCTTTTCCAGAAAGCAATTAAGTATCCCAAAGCCTCATGAATAATGCCTGTGATGGAACATTCCTATCAATCTGATTTGAGTTATTCCTATTGATAGTTACCAACGAAATATCGCACGCTTAAACGTATTGCTTCCAGCAAATGATGTAATTTAGAACTAACTTTAGTGGCTGCACAGAATGAGGAATTTTTACCTTGGACATGCCGACTTCCTGTTCTGCCCTGTTGTCCAATGGAACAATCACCTCGTTCATGAAGATGTTTATCTACAAAAAAACAAGTATGGGTCTCTGTTTATATGGAGGCGAGCCAGCCCGGTAAACCGGACTGGCTTGCTTTGCCAAGATCTCGCTTTGTTTGATAAAGCTGATATAGAATTGGTTCATGGAAATTCACATAAAGTCATACGAATTCGTGGATATGAACAGCGGGTCGGCTGCCCTTACCAGGATCTCACACGTTAACGCCTAGATCTCGCCGGGGCTGGATAACTTTTTTCCATTTCAACGATCTGGTTAGGCAGGATGGGGCTTGTTGTAATGAATGCTAATTTACGCAAATTATGCCAATCTGTTAATATCAGTCACGTGTGCTGGTAGGCAGAGATCGGTACGCTTCTTGAAGTTTAAACAAAAAGTTGAACAGTTGGAATTCTGGTTTTTCAACTTTTTCACATGGCGCACTCTAAAAATTTGATCAAGACTCTTGGCAAAACGAAAGAGGAATATTGCAGATTATAGGAAATTGAAAAGGTAAAAATGAGCAGTTTCTCACAATCAAACCGCCAAAATGGGCTGCAAAAATGAGCAAGGAGCTTATCAATAGTGTGTGCAGTTATCAAACACCCATGGACCTTCCCAGTTCGCAAATCTCTTTGGGTCAAAACAGCTTTTCGTGGAGAGGGGCAACGTATTTAGAATAACCACCAAAAGGGATAAAAACGGTACAGTTACAGTTATAAGTGGAAAACTCGACTCAGAATCTTCTCTGGTATCAATAGTCTTACGTTACTAAAACTGAATGAATAGAGAAGCACGTGAACGCAAAACCTGATATCCGGGGGGAGTAACCTCCTTAGACACTCAACACAAAACACAATAGTGGTGCAGTTTCAACAAGCTGAAGAAGTTGTGATGACGAATTTGCAAGGGAAAATGGCGAATCTTTGTTATGTGATAATGGTGGTTTTCAGAAAAATTCGTCCCACAATTGTAATGAAACTGGTGCGTAAGATTCAGCAAGTTATCATATATCGATCTATCGAGGAAAATCGGCCGTACCAAAGCTAACTGATAACAAAAGAAAGCACTTTGAAAAAGATCTCTCAGTAGCTCAAAGTGGCCAAGTGACGATGAAAGAAGTAAGTGGATACTGAAGCAGGAGAGATCTGGTGCAAGTCATGAGAGAATCAAAAAATTTCAAAAACTCAATCAAAAAAGGCGTAAAATTTTGTCTGATGTTAGCAAGGGTTCGTCTAGCTCGATAGGCTAATTCTCCCGACTCCTTGCCTCAAAACTGTAATTTTACCAACAAGAAAACTAATGGACAAACAATTGCTCAAACTAATTCAATGGACACAAAGGTCGTCAAGACTTTCAAAGCTTAAAAACCTCCATGTTTTTTGCTGAAATATCTGGTTTGAAACTATTCGGTAGCGTTGCTTGTTTGTTTCCATGAAATTAACTTCTTCTGAAGTTTCTCTAATCAGCAAGATTTAAAGACGTATGCCGTACTTGAATTAAAGTCAAGGAGGAAAATGCTAGAGAGATATCATTCTGACCAAAGACAATATGACAATTGGTGGCTAGTTCCTCTTCTCGCCGTACTTTACCCTCAGCTTCACACAACCAGGTTTTTATCAAACATTGGGTCCAGGGCATCTATCTATTAATGGGAAAAAGCAGGTCTCGAACCTGGAACCTTCAGTTGACTTCGTAATGTGCTGAACGAAAATTTCAACTACCCCTGAAAGAACAATTGAACAACGCCGAAAAGCTCCATTTTCTCCTTGTGCTCTTAGGGACGTAGCAAGACTTCAGCTGTGGGGATACGAATCAATTAATTTATTGTGACGTCAACATATTTGAATTTGACGTCAGAATTCTTAATCCTCTCAAGGTTGCCGCGTCAACCAATATGTACATTACCTTCTATCATTGAAATGTAATTATTTTGGTAGTCATAGCAATAGGTCATGACATTTCGGCTCCTGCTTAAGGGTGCCCTCAACAAAAATGTACCGATTCAAAATCCCTTTGAATTTTTATGACGAGAGAATGAATGAACTGAACATGATAGAATGATCATTCATATTCTGAACATACAACATTCGAGAGAATGAAGTTGAGTCATGGCCCTTCCTCTCGAAAGGATGATAGATACTGGCTCTTAATGTCAGTCATACTGGAGGTTGCCTTGGATTTTGGCACGGGGGTGCCTTAATGAAGTTGGGACATTTGAACCCCGGATATTCATCTTTCTTTGTGAAGGGTTCGCCATCGGTGATTGTCTCACTTAGAGATGTAAAGCTGTAAAGCCAAGGTCAAAGCGGATGATGCAATGTGAGGGATCGAAGATTCCCTGTGCTAACAATGTCAAGTTGCTGGAACAAAGCGAATGCCAGAATAAAACCGATCAGAGCTGTCAAAGCTGGTAAGGCGATTGAATGAAACCGATCAGCCAATCCTAACGCATTACGAGGTTTCCCTTCGAATGACAACAACAAGTATGACATTGGCCTCTCTCTGGAAATACATCACACGTGCTGTGCACTTGAGAGTTTTCTGCGTTTCATTTCAAGGTAGTCTCAGAAACAAATGTGTAACAGAATACTCGCCAGAAGAATACATAAATCCGTACCCACTTACAAGTGTTTGTGTGTACAAGTTTCCGAAAATGCGATACGTCGAAGACTGACGATTTTTGTATGTACAGGAGACCTTGCGTTGTTCTGCGTCGATAATTGCTGCTCACGATCAAAACCGATTCGCATTTTTCCCGGCAAATGGGACCTAGGCACGGCAACATATTTGAAAGATATGTGACTTTTAATAGATAACACACAGGCAAATACAGTCAACTCTGTCTAATTCGAACTCGTGTGATTCGAACTTTTACTAATTCGAACCAAACTTTCTGGTCCATTGAAAATCTCCTAATAAAAACCTCTATGATTCGAATCTCTGTACTCGAGCTTTTTCTAATTCGAACAAAATTTTCACGTCCATTGAAAATCATCTAACAACAACATTTTATAATTCGAGTCTCTGTAAATCGAAATTGTCATAATTCGAACATTTTTACAATCCCTCTGAGAGTTCGAATTAGAGAGAGTTGACTGTATTGATATTTTGATGCGGGTAAAGGTAGTTCCCATACTGGAGAGCGCACACGTCCGCTATGCTGCGGGTCCCTGGCTCGATCCCAAACTTCTGCAGGATTCTTTGAGCGCTACAGGGATATTTGTCCATTCTTTAGTACGTTGATGAATGGTGAAAAGCTGAAGGTGAAGTATAGCGAGGAAGGGGGCTGGCAATTCTGCCTCACCTAAACGTGGCTGAGGATGAAATCTCTCTCGCAAGGTGTTCTCAAAGCTTATTTATAATAATAGTCGGGCTTACTTCACTTCAAACTTGAAGTAACTCCAGCTGGTTTTACTTTGGTTGGGTGAGCTGGTGACCTTACTTGAATTTAAAGACTCTTCATGGCAAGGTTGTGAAAAGAAATCGATAAGATTCACATTCCAATGACATGACTAAATATTTTGCATCCATATGAAATATTACAACGGGCTACATTTCGATATTCCACTGCTCTTTGAAATAGCGTCTAAAAACTTCCTCAAAACCAACGGCCTCCTTGCTAACCAGATACTGAAAGCAAGCAGTGACCTGTAATTTAGACTTAGCTGGTTACGCAATTCCACAATTGAACAGAAAATCGCCAACTGACATAGTAGCCTACCGCGGTAGATTAATCGAAACCCTGCGTGCATATCAGGTAGCAGGATTCCAATGGATTTTGTTGCACCAGTGACGTCAACTGCGTCGCATACCTGATTTCGAGCGTAGCAAAGAACAGAGACAGCGGTATGAGTTTTTTCAAGCGAAATGGATTTCATGAAGTGGTTTCCCATTGCCTTCCTCGCGAGTGGCGTTTTTATTATGACATTTGCAGGACTCGAACTCATAACCCCTGAGATACGTGACCGCACGCTTAATCGCTACACCATAGAACCACGTAAACTGACCTAAATTCTACTTCCTGCTACTCTTCCCTCCTCTCCCCCATCACCCCTCCTATCTATTGTAATCGTCATGTCAGATAAGAGAGCCACTTTTTGTTTCAACTTCTCTTTTGCGAAGAAGTCACGATGTGTTCAGAACTATGCATGCTTGCATTGATCAGGCGCCAAGATACCTAAAGGTCTATCCATCTGGCTAATGCAGAAACCTCCACGTTGGCGTCCCTGGATATCGACCGCCAAAAGTGACTCATAATTTTCGGCTCGTAACCGATTCTGCGACCACTTTCCCTCAAAGCACATTTGAGGGAAAGACCCAATGAATGAAAAAAGCGAATGGTTCGGTGGAAAGCAACAAATGGGGCAGTGGATAAAGGCATTGTCAAAAACCTACTCACATGGAAAAACTTCCCGATCCCCCCCATGGGGTGAGAACCCCAGCTGGCCATGGCAATTAACGTAAATCTTGAATATCTATATATTTTCCCGGACTGTCGGGATACCTGTTAAACCATGTTACTGCTTTGTTGCGATTTTAATATGTTTTAATATATAATAAATATCCATGTCTTGTTTTTAGTCTTATGCAGATCAACTCTAATAAATGACGCATTATCTCTCTCTTCGTTTCTCTCTCGAACTTGCGTGTAACAGCTAGTACTATTTTCCATTCGCCGCCCGGCGAAGAAAGTATTTCCATAGGACAAAACATTGTATCGCTTAGATGGCAACTCAGGCAGCAGGGAAAATGTCTTCTACTGCAATTTTGTGCTTTTTCGTGTTGTGAAGTTTTTTCAAGCAGGATTTCAGCTTAGAGGGCATCCCATCTCAAGGGGAATATTCTAGGGACTTGCTCTATGTGAGCAGGCCAAAATAGAAACACGCCTGGTATGGTATCCACATAGTCTCTGTAGCTCTACGGTGTGGATCAAGAGATTTACCTGCATATAGCAAATGGATCAAGACATTACTGGATAAGCAAAACGTTGCTTAGTGTCACTAATTTCAACTTCGGCAGCAGATGAAAATAGGATGAAATATCTTGATTATGGGAAGACGGACTGGAAAAGCAAGTAACCATAAAGCAGTGATGTTGTCGACTCGAAGAAAAATTACTAAATTCAGAAAAGTTGAAAGCAGGCTTTAATTTTATGACAGTTATAAGGAGGTACTTTTGAAAACTTATGAAAAAGGATGTTAATGTCCCATCCTCATTCATCCCTAGAACATGCAACTTATGGAAAGTCTTGCCTTCCTCTTGCTTTCCTGCATTTTACAACTTGCCATCTTTCAAATCTAAGAACAATAAACTTCATCTGATCTCTCTCTCCTCTTAGCCTTTCGCTTCTTTCTTTCTTCTTCCTTTGTTGAGGCATTGTATAGGCCATCATGGCCTTTCCGCAACATAACTCAATAAAAAAAAATCGTCCTCTCCTTGCCAGTCAGTTCTAACGAAAGTTTTATTGGCTACCCGTTAACAGAAAGACCAATCCTATATGTACGGTAGTTATGTAAACAGGTTTCCTAGTTCACCACGATACATAATGACTCCCTGTTGCCAAGTGGAGGGCAAACCACTCTCTAGAAATCTAACACGGCTTTTGTCTGCTTTTAAATACTCGCTGCCCGCTCCTAAAAGCTCGTAATTTTCTCAAATCCGTTCAGAAATATTGTTTTCGAAGTGGCCGTGAGATTTTCAAGAGAGCAATTTTCAATCAGGACAGAAGCGACGAAAGAATCTGAAATTTGTGGAGATCCGTGAGAGTTCATATGACTCAGTACTTCTAAGAAAGAAAATGCGAGTCAAAACACGGTGCTACTCGCCAAGCAGATTCAAATGTTTTACTAAGTCTGCTTGGACAGCTGTATAGCTGGATAGCCACTGAGAACGTCCTAGACACTCATTGGTGCATGAAGATACTTGTGATTTCGTGAATGTGGTGTCCACGACGCACTGCCATCAAGCGATGGCGACTGTTGGGACTTAAAGCAAAGGAGAAAATGCTTTTCTTGATGGCGGCGCTACAAGAAGGCGAGCTTAGAAATGCGATGCATAAGTGGCGTGTACTTGATCCGTAGGAATGTATGATGAGAAAAAGAAGGCGCCCGGAGAGATTATGGCTAAGATTCTTGCCGATCGCTCCTACGGTCAGTGGTTTGAATCCACCTTCAGCTAAACATTAACTTAGAGTACGGAAAAGTCGCCAGCTCTATGTAATTCCAGGCGTAGGAACATGAGGTGTAGTCACATCGAAAAGTAGGACCTGGTCACTGATCGATAATTAAAAAGGTAATCTACCTTCGGATGCTAGGCAGAAACCATAAAACGGAATGATAAATTAACACTCCTGGGGGGTTTTGAAGAAATTGCTAAAACGTTTATTATGAACAATACATTCCATTAATTTTCCCTGGACATAGGCCTTTGATTTCAAGCAGCTGTTCATAGGTGATCTGTCTAGATCTGGATATAACATTATCATTATTGACGAACATTTCAGCACAGGATAACGAATTGAAAATAGTCACAATGGTCGTACATACCAGGTCTCCCTTCATGGCTTCGATTTCACAGAAAATGTCAATTATATCCTTCAATGTTTCCCCTGTAAGGATATACGACGATCAACATAAGAAAGCCGGCAGATTTAAGGAGATATGATTAATGCCTCCTTTCGCAATATGGACTGCATTTCATTGTTATGATTGGATGTGTTTGTCATAGATTCCTGAGCATTTAATGTACACGGCTTGAAAAAGATCTATCGTAGGGGGAAGGAAAGTACACATTCGAGGTCCAATGGCCTAATTCTTTCGCGCTAAGACTGCACTTACCCTATAATTCAAGGTCCTCTCCATCCCATTTACGAAACACCTTGTGTAAACAGTGCGACAAAAAGCTAATGTACGGGAAAACGTAAAGAAATATTCCAGGTCCGGTGGGCTAATTCATATGCCATCAAGTAAATACTCTTCTTAAACAGTCAACTCAGTCTAATTCAAACCTGTGTAATTCGACCTTTTGCTAATTTGAAAAAAATGTTTATGTCCCTTGGAAACCTATAAACAAAAAACCGCTATAATTCGAACCTCTATAATTCGAACTTTTTGTAATTCGAACATTTCTACGATCCCTCTGAGAGTTCGAATTAGCAACAGTTTACTGCAATTTCCCTTCCCATCCAATGCAGAAAGTATATGGAGTTTAACGGCATCATATCTGACTGTAGCAGTAGCCAAGTGCATTCACAGCAAATCAGTCAGAAATCACTCACCCACGGCATGTGTAGAACCTTTTGCTTCCAACGCTGATTGTGCAAAGGCATCCAAAGACTGGATAAACTGTGTGCCCAAATTTACAGTTCCTAGAATGAACGAGAGCAAGATGATTCCAACCAATTCAGCAGATAAACGTGTCTCTAAATGCCAGCTCTGATACTTTGTCGCTTGTCATCTATCATCATCAAAAAAAACTATACTGGTTATGTTATATACATCCCGTAAATTGAACAGGACAGCGCAGCGACTGGAAAAGCGAGGACTTTTCGTGAATGGAAATACTTTTTGATAACGTCTTGATTATCTGTATTTGTTCAAGAAGGCTAAGTTGTATTTTGAAATTTCACTTACTAATTTTTCAAATAGTGTTTTTTCGTGTATCTACAACTTCTTGCAATCACCGTTGATAACAGTCTCTCTTTAACATTTATTTCTAGCGATGGAAATCTTCACTGAATGAAACTGTATATACGCAAGGACGTATTACGCTAAGGGTAATTTGATAAGCACTAATTCTGCTCGCTTGAATCATCATGGATGCCCACTTCTACAACCTAAATCTGCTGCATGGTACGCACTTGAATCAAGTAGAGATTGCAACTCACCTTGGTAGGACTTGTAGAACGTCTTTGCATTCGCAATGAGATTTTTTATACTTGGTGTAATGGTGCCAATATTCTGTCAGAAATACGGTGAAAATCAATTCCAAATGAATACAGCAACAAAGACGGTTCTTGTTTTAAGCACCACTTTACCTAATCCCAAAAGCTCTCGGTCAAGCCTCGCTTGGATAGCCTACATATTCAACGATAGTGAGGCTAGAGCATAAACACAAGGGAGTTGATAAGGTTGTGTAGAAACAGGCGTGGCATTGGGATGCGTGATCAGCTTACTAATTTCTTGGAATGTCGTCCTTTGGTGGCTTAAATGCGTGCGAACTTGATCCGCAAGGCTCGTAGCAAATCGTTCGTGGCCTAAAACAAACCTACGTTGGCCCGCAATGTATGAAACGGCCGGGCTCACACGGGGGTTGTGGGTTCGAGTCCTGCGATGATCACTGAATAAAATAGTCTGGCGAGGAAACGAAGGGTGCAAAGGGTAGGCGTTTGATTTATCAGTGTCCATACATCATTAAACGAATTTCGTATACCTTTTGCATTTGGAAAATAGTTTTTTTTAATTTCAATATTTCGTTCTAGGCCGAAAGACGAGGCTATGGACAAACCGGGCAGACATATATTGGCCCATATTGATCAAAAGATAACGGGTTAACGGTTTCACTAAGAAGTGGAGCAAAGGGTTGTCAAGGAGAACTTTCGTAGAATTTGATGTAGATTTCACATGATTCTGCTCGAACATGCTGATTTGCGTTAAAAAACAACTTCACTTTAAAATGTGAACATAGTAAATATCAATGTCGGCGAATCGTGTGGCGAGGCCGACCCTTCGGTTTCAATGCATCAAGGTGAGACAAGGTGGGACAGGTGACAGGTGAGACAGGTGAGACAAGGTGAGACAAGGAGAGTGGCTTGACGAAAACAATGCCTGAACATAAAAATGCTTGACGGGGGGATTCCCATTCTCTGCGTGCCCGGGGTTTTGGACCTGCGAGTACAGGCAAGCCTTCAGGGGGTAAGAAAAATTACACTGGCGAATCCTTGCATGTCATAATTTGACGGGTGCGCTCTTCTCTGGGGACTTCGAAAACAATAAAAAGCGTTACCGATGCTCACATTAGGAAAATCTCTGGGCCCTTCTAGAAAACAAAGAAGCGAACAATGGCAGAAAACATTATCAACACCTTGTTTACCCCCAAACAATCAAGTAGCGGGATATGGGCTTTTGTAAACAAACATCTCCTTTGTAAATCGTTTAAGAGCTCTGCACCATACCAAAGACTATAAAATGTAAGGATTTTATCAGCTAAGGATTTTTTAGAAAGATACTTCTCTGTGGATTTCGGAAATAGTCATTCGCAACTAATCATGTAACAATCCAAGAGGAAATCGGTGCATTTCTTAACTTCTTTTGTATATTACCTAGCGCTGTCGAGTCGTGTGTGACTCCGCTTAAATTACCCCTCGCTCAACTGGATCCAAACACTAAATTCAGACTGGCGAATAAGTAAAACAATTCATGATATCATGAAAAAGATCATGATTAAGGTTAT
This sequence comes from Pseudorhiza aurosa, assembly GCA_964026355.1. NCBI lineage: Eukaryota > Metazoa > Cnidaria > Scyphozoa > Rhizostomeae > Lychnorhizidae > Pseudorhiza > Pseudorhiza aurosa. The sequence goes on from OZ032119.1 coordinate 8,532,281, forward strand.
CATCCTATGACAGTTTCATGAATCGAGGAAATTTTTTCACGGCTTTTACTTGCTTGCAATGCCCGTGTGTTGACAAAACACACTGATGTTGCGATAATTTAAATGTCCAATTTATAAGCGGATTTATCAAGAAACAGATGAACCACGAATAGCTGTGACATCTTTGAGCTGATAAATACCAACTTGACTAGAAGTGGTGGACACATCCCTGCCCACAGTACATAGTACAATTGCCCTACAAGAATGATACCCGTGTCAAGTCTGAGTCATATCAAACACTATTTTGACGCTCTGAAATTACCTGCCGCAAAATTCGCTTACCGTGAAAACAACAGTAGAAAGCTGGTGAAGGTCGTTTAATTCCTCGTCCATCTTTGAACCTTTATCTAGTGTATTCTTCTTTGTGATACAGTTCGTTTACATGGCTTTCCTACGTTCACTGCGTGCTGGTTAGTTCCGTTGTGATATGACTGCGAGACCCCATGATCCGGTGACTTTGGCAACAAGAGTCGAGGCAATGGTCATTTCGAAGCCTCGCGTCTTGCCGCGGCCCATGGACCCCATAAGGATCTATGGCGAGGGGACAGGTAGAGTGATGACCAAAAAACATGTCTTATCTTCAGGAAATCGATGAAATGAGAAATTTTTCAGACGACTTCATGAACCCTCAAAAAACGAGAAAAGCCTAGAGGAATTCAGCAAAATTTTGTAAAAAAAGATCTAAGATGTCTTGGATTTGGGTAACCTTGGCGATTTGAAATTTCGACAATGCATCAGTATTTTTAACTATTCATACCAATGTGGCCTTAGTTGAACTGCTTAGAATTAATTGCTATTCTGCCGCTCATTTTCGTAAACATGTTATTGTGCCTCAGCTTTCGGATGCTAGTCTCTTTCAGCTGTAATCATACACAGCTGCCTAATTGGAAATAAAAGATGGCATAAATCGAGATTTGTTTGTTGAATCGTTTGTCATGGTTCAAAGGGGCATCAAGAAGCCATATTTCGTTTGTCAAAGCGCTGAAACAGAACGCAGAAGAATTGCTACGTAGCTTGCTCGATTCCGAGCATAGCGGAAAGCAGAGGCAGAACACTGAGTTGTTTTTCTAGGGAAGTGGAATTTATGAGGTGGTTTCCCATTGCCTTCCTCGCCGATAGAGTTTTTATTGGGAACAATACAAGACTGAAACCCACAACTAACCGGCTATCTTTCCTCATGCTGAACCACACATTGCCTTGTAATTACGGTGAACCCTGAATGTGTTGATAATACAGATAGCACAGAACGAGCAGGGGTTCGTCATCAAATGCTATCCAGCATTTCCGTTTACCAGAGCCGTCCAGGGGGCAGAGGGGCTCGTCCAACTTGCCAAGGCTTCCTGTCTGAAGCCCACCACCTTGGGCCCAGCTTACGCTAACAGCTACATATCTGAGATGAACAAAAAGCTTTTCAAGATGAATGCTTCGTTCAAAAAGAACCGTTCTGTCCCTATATTCTGACATGATTTTATGATCAATTTCAGTTTATAAATCCCTTTATTCCTGTGGTCATTTGACACTGTAAATTATACCTGAGCCACATTCTGGAGCCGTGACAAGGATGATAGCGGCAGACGGTTGCGGTTTCCAGCCGATATCGTCCATTACAGGAAGTAGCTTGATGACGTTATTTTTCTTCTCAACAGAATGAGACGGCTACAATACGTGTTTTAACATGCTAATATTAGTCTTCATTTGGCCATACTGAGTCATAAAGCCTTTCATTTTTGCTTACAGATCTCCAAGGCGATGCATCGTTTGCGCCCAGGACGGGACATACCTCTGGCAATCAGGGCAGAGCTGAAAATACCAATGAGATGGAGAAGTGAATATAGCAAGATATCCTTGGCAACCAACAGCGCCCATGAAATTTGTTTACAACGAAATTAAGCGGAATAGGCGTGCTTACCCTTAAAGCAACAGCGGGTCAAAGGGAGGACAGGGCATCGTCTAGCTCTGAAAAAACTAACGCTGGACAATGTGTACCACTTTGTGCGCGCTATGACAGTGATACCGTATGTTTAAGCTACATAGAGAAGCTGGGAACTCTGTTAATACCGAAGAACGATGCCAATATTTTGGGTGAAAAGACTTCGAACGAGCGTTTTTACTGGACATGGTGAGAAATGGATTTGAGGTTTTAGGCGACGACCAGAAGAAGACAGTTCAGGTTTATTTGACATTTGGAGAGGAAAGCGAAGCTGATAATGGAAGAGAAGGCCGATGGGAAGACATCGAGGAAGAACGAAGCTAAATTGCATAGAACGACTGGCGTTGGCCACTGGATGGGATGCTGTGGACATTTTGCGACGGGCGGGTGACCATGTTGGTTTTGGGACATGGAAACCGATCACAGTCTCTGACAAGGAGTGGAGGTGTTTAGTAGTTAACACACGCAGGTTAATAAAGCAGAGGATGTGGGTTCGAGTCCCGTGTGGTTCACAATTAAAACACTGTAGATAAGGATTTCACAGGAAAACCACTACAAAGGACCCACTTTCTTAAAGAAAGACTATTGGTCCTACCTATGGCATCTTCTAGGCTCGACATAGTTGTCAAAAACTGGTTATTCCATTGACTATATAACTACCTCATCTGGTGTCAAGCGAGGCACTGTTTCTAACAGGAATATGGAATTAAAGCATGATCCGAATGAAACGTTTACAGCTTGATAGATGGAAAATTTGTCCAATTTCTGAGAAAAGTTTGATGACATTCTATCCTTCATCAAATTTTTTCTGAGTTCTGATCTGACGGGAAGGTAAACCTTGTGGGTATTCATTGCATTGTTGAGTCATTCGATTAATCCTAAACTCTCGCATAAAGGGTCCTTCCGTTGCACTGTCAAGTTCTCACAAATGAATTTGAGAGTTCAGCCCATTGACTTCTGCGGCTTTTATGGCTCCAAACCTCTTGGAAGCTTCAAGTCAAACGAAAATCTTCCAATTGGCAACTGTCGCACGTTGTATGTTTTCATCCTTCCACTATGTGATTCCGAGTCCTTTCCTTGTTTTCTCGTCTTTTTTTCATCCTTACTCTTCGTCCATTTTCCTCTCTCCCTCTGTACTTCCTCTATCACGAACTTCCACACCCCCTTTGACGTTGTCCTTCCCATCATGCTACATTATCATTGGTGTCCCGGATGCTTCCATTACTGGGTTAGGGGAAATATTCGATAGCTATTACCAGTTATGAAAGCAACCATTCTGTGATGCTCTTTAGACTTGCTTCAACTTCTGCATTATAGATTGATCGATGCGTGGCAGGAAACAGACCATACTCCTACTTCATTCTGAGCTTAGCCGGAAAAAACAGGCAATGCTCAAAGTTTTTCTAGGGAAGTGGACTTTAAGGAGGTAGTTTCACTCTACCTTTGACGTTGGTACTTTCAAATAGAACTTAGCTTCTTTATTTTGCTTTTATTCAACCCACTGTAGACTATCTTTGCAAATTAGTCTTTACTTGATGCACTGTAGCTTAGTAGCATATTCTAGTTTTGTTTTTATAGATATATAGTAAATTAAATGGAAGGCCCTTGTGCACCAGCAATCGTTGAAGTTCTGACGTCTTTAAATCATTTGAAAATGGCAAAATGAGAGAGCATAGTTTTGAGCAGTGCATGATTGTAAACCACGGTCCCTTTGTTAAAGTGCTACAAAAGCATGCGTTCACTTCACTTAAACCATAGTCATAAGAGTAGTTTGTTCTTATGGTTCTTATGACTATGCTTAAACACAGGTTCACCCCCGGTTGATTGATATCGATTTGAACAGGGGGCTTCGCAATTCATCTTTTTCATTAAAGTTTTTCTGAACTTTGTCATATACATGTGATTCTTATGACTCTACCTTGATGTTAAAGGCAGACATTTGAACACTGATAACCCTTTTGCTTATCGAGCAGTGTCCAGGCCTTCCTCTCGAGATGACCACACATGATGATTACGACGCCTGGAATTACAGAGAGTTGGCGACTCTCCTCGCTCTAAGTGAAAGTTTTGCTGGAGGTAAATTATAACCACTGGCCATAGTATCAATGCTCAAGAATATCACTGCTCAGCTGTCCTGCATCTGACAGTTTGCTTTCGTTCCTTGGCCCTGGGCCGCATACATGGCAGAATACTTTGTTAGTATGTAGCAAATTTGAGTCCGAGAGCCCGTCAAGTCGTGCAAAAAGACTGAAAAATGTAAATGCCATTTCTTTTCTTAGCATTCGGTACATTAGTTGTCCCATGATGAGTTGCTACGCGTGGGGACTTATGATACAAGGGTTGCAATTTCGAATCGTGTGCGTATCACAACGAAGCACCATTGACGAGGAAGGCAACTGGAAAACCACCTCATAAAGCCACTTCCTAGAGAAAACTCAAAGCCCCGGTTTCTGCTACGCTCGAAATCGAGCTTGCGACACATTATTCGGCACATTTGGAACAAGCATGGGAGTTAAAAGCACAATACCACCAGCTGGTCAGCCCCCTACTCCAAAATTCACTCTGTTGGCACAGCTGTGTGGCCCAAACCAAAGGCTGAAGACGCGAGTGCTATCCTGTTTACCAAAACGAGGATGACATCATAATGGTGTCTAGGATATAGGGATTCACACAGAGGGTATTATTCAACGACGATAGTACTTAATTGCTTTTGCAAATGTGCGATGGTTATCAGTCTAATTTACCACGCAACCCTTTCGTGCCATAGATACGCCACATACGTGAATGCCTCTTCAGAAGAATGATTGTTAACTCTGATAACTAAGATACGTCTGCAGCATTGTAATTTTTCTGACTTCCCTTGGTAGCCATCAAAGCCGTCCCCAGCGATGTAGGAATCTTTTCAAAGGACTTCCCATCCATTCAGACCTTCTAAGTGCCCAAAATAAAATTCGTGCATCGAGAAGCAATTGAGACCTCTGAGGATAAATCAAATTTCGTCCTTTAAATTCCTTGCATCACAAGCAGCTTGACAAGTACTGAGTACTGGGCCCTAAAGAAGCCTGGATTCTAATAAGGCTTTCCATCTGGGAATCTAAATCTTGGAATAACGATAAGTTAGTTACTTCTCCTTGCTTTCGTATTCTATTCATAACTCTTCGCCTTCCTTTACGACTCACCTTCGCATTCGTTCAATCATGTTGTTTGCAGCTCATGTTCATAAGACCCTCCAATTTTTGGCTGCCATACGCTTGTACTAAGTTCATTACATATACTCACGCTTCCATATACAAAGAAGTTGCTTGTTATTACGCGTTTTACAGAGCCACCGTATCCAACCAATTTATGGCATATGGAAGATAAACTTTTTGCAGGGCTAGTACATACCTCTCAGCCGAGTCAAAGCAGGCCTCCCCGCTGTATAGTTTTAAGAAAATCATTTACACAGAGGGATTTCTTTCGCTTTATTTTTTATCGTAAATTTGTATAACTTCCTTGCATCTAGTTTTATCTATTGTAACCAGTGATTCATAGTTCGATTTATTTTAATTCATTGTTCGTGTTATTGTCATAGATCATAATTGATGTTTTTGTCGGAGGGCCCCTTGAAAACCAGCTTGTGATGAAGGGCAACCCTCCTTAAAAGAATTAGATATGAAATTATGAAATGTATCAAAAATGAGAACCACTGATTGCAGTTTCTGTAATCCAAAGGCCTGGAAACAAACCTACCTTTCCGCCTTCCTTTGGATAAATCTTGTCAGTAAAAGACGGTTGAGTCGTACTTATTCTTGACAAACGTATCTTGAAAATAAACGCTGCTAAATTTTTGGAATATTTCTGCCTTTCAAGAAGCATTTTGTATGAACAGAGGGAAGAATAAATGGAAATTCACACCAATTTGACTTTCTATTTCTAACTAGCTAAATTAGTATACATCTTCACATACTACATCAACTCATCATATATATAATTATAAAAATACTACTTGAAACTATCCTTCAAGAACCAGACGCCTTCTCCATTGACTTTTCTAAGAACGCAAACCTGTTTTAACATTGATTTAAAAAGGGCATTGCTTCGATCGTCTATTTTCGACTTGAATTGCGAGAGTATTTCTTGCGTCGTGGCTTGTCCTGGTTTCTTTGCGTGCAACGCAACAAAGTTTCGAATCTCTTCGACCAACTCCGTTTCTTTAGCTCCGTATACTTTGCCGTTAATACTGTATTGGTTATGGTCGATGTCTGAACTCTCAGCTCCATCTGTAAGCGCTCTCCGAGCACGCATTTTCTTCAGTAAATTAGCAGACGAAACTTCGCTGGTATCCCCAGAGTTACGCTCGATCATGTCACTTCCATCAAAGAGAGTATTTTTCGCCGTCCCTGCGTTATCCTTCGCTTCGTCTTTTCGCTTTACGCCAAAGCGTCGTTTCGTATTTTCGCCTGCAAGCCCGGCGGTCCCATTATTGCCAGTCCATGTCGGGACACCACGACGCGCGTTACGACACATTTCCCTCGACTTACGAAGAGCTTCGGCAGCCTGTTTCGCCACTCTTTCTGCTTCTTTTTCCACGAGAACATAGTCAGGGTTTCCGTACTCCACTATCTTGTCGTGTTTCAGAGCACTGTGAACCCCTGCAAGAAAAGTCTGTCGCAATTAGCACGTGGAAAACCATGGATGCTTCGAAAGACCACTGAAATGGGCATGGTAAGATGTCAATTATTCAGAGTGGCCTTATATAAACTGAACAGCAAGGGATTATCATTATTATCATCATAATTATTCCAGGCCTGTCCCATTTGATCGATATATCATCCATCTTCATATAAACTTATATTTATCTTGTTATTTACCATTGTATTAGTTTTATATTGTAAACCCTAAGCCAGGCAAGCTGATTTCAAACTATCTATATATTAGAGAGGTGTGCAATTGCATTTCAAATTGACTTTAAATGAAGGATTGTTATTATTATTGGATTATATACAGTAAGCAAAGAAGCAATATATGGCCAAAATACAAGCTAATCAAAGCCTGCTGTTGACATTAAAATACAGTTATATAAACAACGTATGATTATCAATAGGCTGCATAATTAAGTTAAGCACAAAAGGTGAAGCTATACGTAAAATTTAAGTATGAAAGGAAAAAATAAGAAGCATAGCAAATAATATAATAATAATAATCACTTTATTCTAGGTTGGGTTTTCGTCTAGCTAACTAATCAGCCAATTAACGCCAACCAAAAGTTAGATACAGGTAAATGATGACTAAAATCGTAGAAATCCTACATTTTCAACAAACTGTTTGCACAATCTACAGTTTCGCTCAAATTTGTAGCTTTTAATGTTTCTTTTGAACCTATTCAGGAGGAATCCATCTCCTTTTTAATTGAGCTAAACAAGGGAAGCTCCCTTTGTTGACGTGGCATGCCACAACTACAGCCAGGTCCTAAGTGATCTATCGCACTATGCATTTCAATCGAACTATGTTACTCAACACTGAGTGGGCGATGACCGGTATCAAACCCGCAAACTTGAGATTTTTTGGAAATGGAAACACAATGTAGGCGTTATGGTAGATAGTATCCCAAAAGTGGGTCAGCATTGCTTTTCCACAACATTGCACACCTGAATCAAGCTTTTCACAACAGATTGTGAAGTTCTCTCCCTGTAAATTCCATCTTAGTTTCATATTTTCACTCATTTAAACACATCTGTATCCCGCATATTTTAACAAATCTACTTACCAGTTTGCTCAAACAATGCAAACAATACATCTTCCTCCTTTTTCTCCTCGTTAGGCAAATCACTGTCTTTACTGTTATACATAGAATGTTTATCTAAATAGCTAATTTCCCTTCCTTCGACTTTTGCGTTGTTTTTTGTTCGTTTTTTCTTTTTTTTCGCCTTTCTTACTCTACTGTCGTGTGACGTGTTACTTTTTAAACAGCCGGATTTTGAATTCCCATGACTTTTACTTTTTCCTTCGTTTGCGATTGACTTACTACTGGAACACACATCACTGACGTCATCAGTTTTTTCACTGACACCACAAGTGTTTGGCAGCTTCGTGGAGTCATCAGTAGTACCCCTAGCTCTAGTTTTTTTAGCCTTGTCTCTCGTCCTCTTTGCACCTAACTTTATCTCTGACCCTGTGCCAGCGAAAATCGCGTTCGTTTCCGTGCCGTTTCGAGGGCCTTCGTCGCCAAGCGTAAACAACTCATACAAGTCGTTGGACTTGAAGAACCTCCTTTGCGATGGGTTTTGCAGCACGCGGTTTGTTAAGAACTGTTTGAATATTTGCCTGCGAAATAATGCATACGGTTAAAAGAGAATCCTTTCCTGTCAGCAGATGCGTGTATAAGACAAGAAAGCAGGAGAACGACAAGAAACTGGCCCAATACGACACGAAGAAAGTTACAGGCATTTTGGCGTAATGACAGCTCAACGGTTAACGTTCTTGGTCAACTTTCTTAGGTCAGTGCTTTACGCCTTATAGCAACTTTGACGTTCAGTTATATTATCTAGAGTCACTAGCTCTCTGTCATTCAAGGAGTGGGGACCATGAAGCTGAAAAAGGAGGTAAAATGAAAGTTGAAGGCTCAGGATAAAGCTTAAAGGATATGTCCACTCTGGAATTCAAAACAAAAAAAAGATTTGAGAAGTACAGTATAGAAAGTTGAAGTTCGGTTGCGTAAAAATGCCGCAGTGCTACGACCACAGTTACGACAAAAGGCGTTACTTGGCGCTGCTCCTATTCCCGTTAAGATGGTTGGCAAATAAGTGATAAAATTGATGGGTTTCTTTCCTATTCGTCTAAGCCTGATAAAGCGAACTAGCATCCTGCGTCAACTATCCATTGAGCAATAACCCTGTATTCGAATGGAGAAATACCTGGCATTTGAAACTTGGTCAATTTTGGTTTACTCGCCTTTATCTATGCGTTTTTGGACGAACATTAGTTTCTAGATAATATTGCAAGTTACATTCTTTCTAACTATCTTTTAATCCGCGTTAAGGAGCAAAACAACTGGTGGGGATATACTCTATCAACTTTCAACCTTTTATGGGACTGACTCGTACGATTCTCACAATTAGCAACACAGTACTCGAGTTCCTGACCTAGCAAACGCGCGCCGAAACCACTTTTCTGTCATCATTGAAATAATGACCCACTGATCATATCCTTGGCAATTTTCAAGTGATGTTTACACATCTGACGTTACAGGCTGCTTCGTTGTCAAGACAATGATAGTAATGCCAGTTAAAATGCACACAATCCTATCCGAATAGAGCGACTCAATCATCACAAGAGGGGTAGTTTGAAAACTAGTTCGAGTGTGCTCCTATGGATCCCCGGAATTGAGACACTCGTGTCCGTTTCTGGATTCCCCATATCTGTCTACCCTGCAGTGAATGGGCACTTGCAGTATATTCAAGAGCAAAGTGAGGCGAGGAAAGGAAAGGAACTGGCCATTCCACCTCGCCATGCCGGGGGTTAGGGTGGCACAATACTAACAAGTTGCTTTCTGAGGCTTGCATCAAGAAAAGCCCTCAAACCTGATCATGCATCATCATATCATTAACCCACATAAATAACGAATTTCTTTACCTGTGATAAATTTTCTCCTCGATGGTTCCTGTTGTCAGCAGTCTGTAAATGGTAACATGCTTGTCTTGGCCGATTCTCCAAGATCGCTCTCTAGCTTGTGTATCCGTACTCGGATTCCAGTCCGGATCAAAGATGATGATCCGATTGGCACCGATCAGATTGACTCCCAGCCCGCCAACTCGCGTGGTAAGAAGGAACATGAAAATAGATTTGTCCTTTGAAAAAGAATTAAACTTCTGTTACAAAATACAACAATAACAACGAAAGCTTTGAGTTAATTCTGGTTATAGATCCAAGTCTGCAGCTATAGGGACAAGGCTTTCTGAAGAAATAATAAATCTCGCTACAGGCCACTTCGCCCGCGATAACTTTTAGAGCAATGCAGTAATGGTCACTGCTTAATGTGGATGGCAAAGTATTTCTGAAACAACTAATGTAATAACCTCTGTTGTTTTGAATATACTCCTTTTTTACTTTATGGAAGAAGCACCAGCTACTTTCCTGCTGGTACCCACTACCAGCTGAAGATGTATATGATAGACTGGTTAGTGCATGTGTCCAGGATTCGACACACTCGTTCAAGGGTCTGAATGCCTTTTATGTAGCAATCCAAATGTAAGTGGGTACCTGGCAGCGAAAGCCTCTGGTCATCGAAGGCTACGAGGGAATTGGCCACCCTACCTCGTCATGATACAGCATGGCATCTCGCTACCAACACGTTTCCTAACACTCGCATCGATAATTTGACTCAGTTTAACTTAGACATTTGACTTACTAAACATTAATTCAAAGGTGCATCTTAGCCGCTTGTAGGGCGACTTTGAAGTTCAAAAAAACGTTCATAAGAGCAGCCGGAGATGACGTGATTCAGCTTCTCGTGTCAAAGCGAGATTCTCTAAAGACGGTGGGGGGGGGGGGGCTGGAAAAGCAAGGAAAATTCTACTGGATGGGACTTCATTGCGGAGAATGAGCTCATATGATAATCTACCTGATTAAACTTTTCGACAATTTGCTGACGTGTTCCGATTGATGTTGAACCATCCATTCGCAAATATGAGTATGAAGAATGCGTCACAAACGATTCCAGAATATCTAGCATCTTAAAATTAAAAGGGCAAGCATTAATTCAAATATATCCTCCTATAAATCTACAATTTTATTGATGTTCAGAATGATGCTTCTCTTACTATAACTTGCTTTCTGCTTGAAACTTAGCAGCCTGTTTATTCGTTTACATGTGGAAGCAAGAAAGAGACGGTGGCGCTGCATCCAGACTACAGGGAGGAGCTGGAGGACAGTCGGCCGGATTGGAGCAGGCGGCTCCATGAGGGTATTGAACAGATGGACCGGGGCTGGCTTAACAGACTGACCATGAGACGACAAAGGCTAGATGACTTGCTGTGATACTTTGCTCTGTTCTGTTTGTTTGAGCCTGCACTTAGCACTTCCCGATCTCGTGTAGATTTTGAGCCAATATTTTCTTTCGCTTCAAGGAGAAGGCAGGGATGCTTCAGCTAACTGTAGCAACCGACTATTGGCTAATATTTGCTCACTAGATTACAAACCAAAGTGAGAGAAAATTGCCAGGTGCAAAAAGATACCAACATCAGCTTTGGAAATTTCACACATATTTCTAGCATAGAGGAAACAAGAGGATAGGATGTTACTTTCACGGAAGGGGCTTCGTTAGGCAGTTTTCAGTAGCATTAAAAGCCTATTGGACTTGATTCATCGACTCTTGTAGGACGAGTACGCTAACTCAAGCCAGTACAGCGTGGGTTTATCAGCAACTGGCGCATAAATCTTATGAGATAAATCTTAATGGTTATGTGGCTTCTACCTTCCATCGACCAATGTTCGAATCAAATCCACCTCCTTAGATAATACTAAAAAATGGGATTTGGGAGCAGGAAGAAATAAATGCATTTTAAAGCCTAGAAACCAATGAATAGCGCACGTCAACAAGCACTAAGTGTTCTTAGCATTGACAAACTGCATGCATTTCATATATTTCAAATTGAATCATTTTAAGGAGGGCTGGGCTGGCTTTTCAACGGGCCCCCGGGAAAATCATTCATCAAAATCTACGATAGTAAGGCATGCGGTAAATTAAATCGAACTATAAAGCTCTTGCCCAAAGTGCATGATGCAAGATGCCTCACCTGTCGCGTTTGAGAGAAAAGCAAAACTTTATGATTTTGCTCTTTCCACAGCCTTAGAAGTGATTCGACGACGATTAGCTTCCCAGATCGGCGCCAGAATCCATATCCGCTTTCGAAATTAGGCTCTTTAGCCGCGTCGGCATCATCTCCGTGCGATTCAGCAGCTTGCTTCGATGCTTTCATCCAATCCAGGGATCCAGCAGCACTCGTTAAGTCGGGATGGTTGCATATTTTACGTAGCATGATCAACCCAGGAAACACCTAGAGGTTGAAATGGTATTCAGTGGAGCATTTTTTAAGGAGTTATGTTGGGGAAAGGCCATGCTGGCCTATACAAAGCCCCAACAAAGGAAGAAAGAAGAAAGCGAAACGATAAGAGGTTGGGGAGATCAGATCAAGTTTATTTATCTTAGATTTGAAAGATGGCAAGTCGTAAGATTCAGGAAAGCAAAGCCTATACAAAGCCCCAACAAAGGAAGAAAGAAGAAAGCAAAGAGCTAGGAGGAGAGAGATCAGATCAAGCTTATTGATCTTAAACTTGAATCATGGCAAGTCGTAAGATTCAGGAAAGCAAGAAGAAGGCAAGACGCTCCATAAGTTGAATTTTCTAGGGATGAATGATGATTTGAATTATGATGATGACGATTACCGAATTCATCACTACAAAGCAAAAACGTCCAGGAAGTCATTAAAAATAACCATGGACAAAAATGAGACTTAAGCAAAAAGATATTCGAGTCACAATATGAATGGTTTAATGGACGTAGGCCAAAAATCAACTTCCACCATCCATGTCTGTGACGTCAACTTATGCGAGGGTTCTAGGCTTCTCATGTATCACAACCGAACGCTTCTATGTGCTAAAACAAATAGCAATACTAAAAGAAATGAACTTTAGATTTCTCCCTGGACTTTTGGAGAAAGATTTATAAACAACGCTGTTACAACATACTTTCATTTTGCCGGCTAAGATTGACGTCACATCGCGAGAATTGATGTACATCTTGTACAAGTCTCTTTGCTCCTGCGTCAGTCGACAAAACAGGACCTAGGGAGAAGAGCTCGTTAAAATAATCGTCAAATTTAGATGAGGTGGAATTTCCTTACACAAACGAAATGGATTTTAAATAGTGATTTCCATCGCATCGCACAATAATAGATACCTCGTCGATACAATAGCTTCCAACAAATTGACGGGGGTTCACATCAGCAAGAAACACAACGACTTGAGCGACTTCGATTCGATATTAAGTAACAGCATTTGATTCTACGCTCCCTATTTGTCTTCCCTTTTTGTTACTACTGAAGCATTTCCATTCTACTGTTTGGATTCCTTTCCTGATAGTAATGAACTAATCCGGCTCCAGTGAAGGCCCAAGTCCTCCATCTGCTTACCAACAACTATCGCTAATAAAAACAATTGCTACATTCACGTGAAACGGCCGTCTGGTAAGGTAAGATGACGAGGAAGGGCTAGGACACAGCTCAACAGGCATAGCCCACAGTGTCATCAAATCTACCCTCGGATGTTAGATAGAAAGCATTAAAAAGAGAAAGGTAATTGAAAACTCAGCTTTGTTGAGCTAAATCATATCGGTCATAAATCTTTCACGTCGGGGTAGTTGCCATAGTATTTCAAGCATATAACAACAGTGATGTGGGTCCAAGGTTCCATATATATTTGACATTTGTTCCGATTCTGAATTGCGTCGATCTACCCACCCAGCAGTAGATGGGTGGCTGGTAGAACACTGGTAGCAAAATGCGACGAGGAAATGAACTGGATGCAACAATGTGACTAGCATCTGACAACAATCGTTAATCGTTAACTGATGATACCTGTTCATTCTTCGTGGGTAACTGTATGCTTGCATTTACGTCTTTTTTCAGTCTTCGCAACAGGTAAGGGCTGATTGTATCCCTTAAGACGCACGCACATTTATACGCTGTTTGGACCTGGTCGAAAGAAACATTGAAACACCTTAACCATCAGAAAAAGAACTATTCACTGTCAGTTTTAAATGAGATTATCGACCATTTTCAACTTCCTCATTCTTGCTTCAATGTTCACTAAAAATGTCTGATATCATCTTATTTTCTGCGGTATGTTAATAGTGCCACTAAGCTTCCAACGGCAGACAAGAGAGTGACAAAAAACCTTATTCTATTGATCACAAAGAGTAAAGCTAGCTCGGAAACCGGGAAACTGTTGCAGCCAAACAACGAAGCAGGATGTGCATTCTCCCAAATAACGTAGTCATGAAAAAATTAAATCTTAATCATATTCAGTAATAGACAATGATTATTCAGAGTTCATGTTGTTCTTGAAATCCTGCGTCTACGGCCTCATTGATCATTCTGAAATGTTATCACACCTGCTTCTAAGAACAAGAAGTTCTGCGTCCAAAAAGCAACGCAATAGTTGACCAGAACTTTTTTTTAGTGAGTTATGTTGGGGAAAGGCCATGGTGGCCTATACAAAGCCCCAACAAAGGAAGAAAGAAGAACTAGGAGGAGAGAGATCAGATCAAGCTTATTGATCTTAGACTTGAATTATGGCAAGTTGTAAGATGCAGGAAAGCAAGAAGAAGGCAAGAGGTTCCATAAATTGCATGTCCTGAGGGCAAGAACTGCCGCCGTCTGCTGTCTTAATCGATTGGCAAAGAATCATAGCCAACTGACCTGTACGTCGTTGGCATTGGCATAGCCTCCGAGTGTGATGGGAACAGAGAACTCGGCCATAAAGACAGGCAGAGTGCCCAGCTTTCCAGGGTAGATGAAGTCGAACAATGACCAGAGCTCCTGCAGATTATTCTGCAATGGTGACCCGGAAAGAATCAGCCTATGTGGTGTTGCAAACTGGAAAAAAATAAAAGACAGCTAGTACAGTGATGTCTACAGCTCCCAATGAACCAGAAAGATACTGTCAAATGATACGTGGTTAATCAGTTGGAATGAATTCGGATATGACTGGCAAAACATTAAAGCATTATAATCAAACAGCCAATCAGCAGCTATTGTCCAATCACTCTGTGACTGAAGAACGCACGAAAAGCCTCAAATTTCATTCGAAAACATGCAGATGAATGTATGAATTAATGAGAAATTAAATGGATAAATCAAAATATCGAACAAGGGAAAAGTTAAAAAATAATTCCTTCAATTAATATTTAGATCAAATAATAAACCACTCGTTAGTCAATTGATTACTTGATCAGTTGATCCGTTAGTCATTTTTTGGATATTTAGCGATAATGTGCATCATGAAATTGAAATGAAAAAGAAAATTAATAAATTGATTATTCAAACATTCAAATCTTCTATTAGACGGATGAATTCAGAAATTCAATCAAAAATGAGCAAACTTATGACTTGGAGAGTAAGCGGTAAATGGTTGAAGCAATCAGACAATCTTTACAAGAAATAAATGGTTGTGGGGGGGGGGGGCGGACATGGAAGCTAAGAAAGACGTGGCTCAGGTGCTTCGAAGGCGGAAAATTTAACCGAGTAGGCCGCCTTGGACAGATCAAAGTGGAATAAAGGATCTGAACCGTTGACCCCACTCAAAGTTTGAGAAGAGCCAGTAGAAGACGAAGAAGTGGTTGGTGCAACGCCTTCATCCATACCTGTTTGCACGCGAGAGTGATTCCTGCATCTGGGTTTCGAATCTTGTGGCCTTCATCCAAGATGACGTAATGCCAATCGTACCGAAGCAGTTCGTCCTGTACGATCCGGAGTGTTGTGTATGACGTAACTATAACTCCTTTATCTTTAACGATATTCTTTATGAGCGATTCCTGTCAGAGGAAATTGATTTTGCGTTTTAGATTTTAAATGCAGCTTTCAATTTCTTTCGATGCTCTAAAAACACTTCATGTCCTTCTGAAAATACATATTTATCTAAAAGGTCAATAAAAATGAGCTACAAACTACATGGAAGATCGACGAGACGTGCCTTGGGTCCAGCATAAGATCCCATATCATGTAAAATTGCCACTCTGAACTCCGGTGACCATTTGTGGAATTCCTTGACCCACTGGTGCAGCACTGTTGCTGGACAGGCAATCAAAATAGGGCCGCAACTGAAACGCAAATGAACAATTTTTGTTCACAACGTTAAATAATTCCTGCAAGAAAAGAATCAGAGAAGTTGGAGGAAGAATGATCCTACTTTACCTTCCTTCGGGATTTCTATTATTAATGAAAATTTGTATCTTATTTATTATCTATCGCCATTTTTTTAAATTAGTTTGCAGATGGAGGACCCCTTGTAAACCGGCACGCCTGAGTGGGTTACCATCCTAAAACAATTGAAATCATTATTACTAGCATGATTTCATTTTATATTGTAAATCCTAAGCCAGGAAAGCCAATAGCAAACAACCTATGGAGGCAAGCCAATGTCAAACTACCTATGGATTAGAGAGGTTTGTAATTGTAGTTTAAATCAAACTCGAATGAAAGGTTTCCATTATTACTATTATAAGATTGTTGGAGTACCAATGGAAAAGAAATGTTTCCTGAAATGCTAATACGGATGGCAATGATTGCCAAGGACCGACCAGAGAAACTGAGAAGCCACACTTGCCAAGCATTGAAATACCAGGAAACTTTTGTCCATCAAATAGAATCTCTGTCCTCAGCCATAAAAAGTTGAGTCACTGAAATAATGCCTTAATCACTAAGTCATGCACATAACTACACATGTGTCACTCAAGTACATAACCACATTGACTTGAAAAATAAGAACAAACTTCATCAATTCTGTCATTGAAGTAAACCACATAAAATTTGCATATATGTATTTACGTATGTATGACACTTGAATTGAACTAAATGTTTACCTAATTGTTTCCTTTGTCAAATTTTTCAGCCCAGTCAGAAATGCAATTACTTGTATGGTTTTTCCAAGTCCCATCTCATCACCCAAAATACCCCCTACTTCTTGACAATGCAATTCCCAGAGCCATTTGATGCCAGTTCTTTGATACCTGAATAACAGTACCAAGAAATTCAATTTTGTTTGATGAAATGAATTCAATCAAATCCAGTTTTGATGCAATTTTGCAAACTATTGTAGCTAGCCAGTGTATCAAAAAGCACAATTTTCTCATGTACTAGGGCATTTTCAACTGAGTCTTCCAAATAACCAATTTCAGCCCCAAGGAAATGAGAATCTATCTTGAGAGGAGCTTGGCTCTGCGAAGTCTCCAATCAGTGAAACCAATATCAACTGCCAAGCACATTTTTAACTAAGTAGGTGTGATTCAACTTACTTGTATAGCTTTCTCCATAACTTCACAGGTAGAGCAAAACCTCCTTTCAATGCAATCTCCTTACTATCATTGTCTTCGTCTTCGCTTATGTCTGATTGAACAATGTCAAGTTGGCCTGTCTGCTTCAGTTGCTCTTTCACCCGAAGCTCCCTCATCCTCTGAAGATAAACGCTTACATCTCCATCATCAACCACTTTCTTTCCTCTCCTGCTTCTCCCTGATTTTAAATCAGTTTTCAATTGCTTAAGATGCACACCAAGCCTTGCCTTCTTTTTGGGGATGGCTGACTTTTCCTGAATACATTCATCAAAGTCTTCATCCGTTTTTTCTTCACTTTCATCATCAGAAAATGGAACAAATTCTTCATCAGATGAGTATGTATCACTAAAATCTGCCCCAAAATCAATTTGATGTCTTCTTGCCTTGATTTTGTCATATTTATCTTCATGATAACTTTTTTGCTTATGGAATGATGATTGGCCCAACTCTTCCTGGGATGCCAATGCTCTATGAGTTCCCGGTTCTGCTCCTAGGGTATCTTCCAAATCAAAGTCGGTTATACCAAATTTGATATCACCTATGACTTCTGGGATCTTTGATTGCCCTAAAATCACAATGATAATCACAAATAAGGTCAATGATTGGAGACTTGGCAAAGCAAAATTCCTCTGAAGATAGATTCTCATTTTCTTGAAGCTGCAATTGCATGCAAAAGCATATGACCCACAAAAACAAAAACACACACACACAGAGCAAAACATGGCAGTCTGAATTGATTAGTGATATAAAAAGCAGTTGAAAGAGAGAACAAACCAATAACTAAAAGAAGATGAATCAAGATAAGACCAAGGTTCATTCTATGAGGGCAAATAAAAAGATGGGGAGACCATTACATCTGAGGCTTTGGAAATGGTGAAACAGATATGAAATCTGCCTCTAGTCAAATCAGTGTGCATATATATAGATATGAGAGAAAAGAGAAAAATCCATAACACCAAAACAGCTGAATGATAGAATAAAACTCTTTAAATTTCCAAATTAGGCAAATGTATGATGCTTGTCACTTTTCTATTATTTTGGTTATTGTATATTACCAGCAACCAAACATAAAATTTGACAAACAGTCTGTCAATGATAAAAAATGTGAACAATCAAAATGAAACATTACCTGAACTCCTTTTTGAAACAATTTCATTCAAGTCTTTCAAAGCATATTTCTCTCTTGCCTGTAGCCGCTGTAGTTGTTTCAGCTATGGAATTATGAGAAAAAGCTAGAAGATATGCTATACATAAGATTGAATACAATAATAATAATAATAAAAATAAGCAGAACATTTCAAAAGATTGAGCAGAACTTCAAAGTTCAAGATTAGTTGTTAGTGTTGCTTTAAATGTATCAAAATAGTGGATTTTTCTTGAATTTATGCCTTCATTATTTTATCAAAAAATTAGCCCATTACACAACTTTCTTTCTAAACATGATTTTAAGAACACGAGGCTCGGATTGCCTAAATTTTAAGAAACATTTAAGAAACATTGCAGGCTGAAAATATGCAACTATTAAGTAACAGTCAGGCTCGACTCAAATGTAACATTTCTTATGAAAGAAAAATGTGTAAATGAATCTCTCAATCACTTACTTTTGTCTCTTTATGGCTCCTTAGAGATATCAGACTTTTCTTAACATGATAATCATCAGCAGCAGGGCCATGGCATGCAGATATAGCTTTGTCAGTTTTTTCAATTTCCTCCGTTATCGTCCTAAAATGTGTGGTAACATAATTAAAGCTTTACTTCATGCTCAACTTGCTTATGCAGATCTCAGCTAATAGCTTAATGTCCTCTCCAGTTAAATATTTTTATTTTCAAATTAAATTCAGTTGAGTGTCCTGATTTTGATTAAGTGGTAATTTTTCTGATATCTCAGACCCGTCTTCACTTTATAAGAGTCTAGAGCTTGTCTTCGAGTTCCGAATTTAATAAAAAGAATGCTCGGAGACCTACTTGCGATGTCAGAATGATGTACAGACCCCTCTGGGTCATTCACTTTTCTCAAGAGAATTTATCAGACCATGAACAAAATGGCAGACTCAATTTCTGATACACTAATGCCGCCTTCAATTGCAAGTCGCTAAAAATGCTGAGATTCACCAATACTCATGATTTATTGGGGTATACTTTGTGAAATTCCAAGGTTAATTTTTAGTTTCATTTTTTCTCATATCTTTTGGTGAAATCTGATTTAACACGCTTATAGTATGAAAACGGTACAAGATGTCAGAAAAATAACCACAGTTTTGAGAGCAGGTCACTTGATTACACTTTAATCCAAAATAATAAATTTTCACTGGAGACGTCCTTTAAAGATGACTGATTTCATCATTCTTAAGGTGTATACACATATACATATGCCTACAATTTTAGGAGATGAAGTGCATACATTTTCCAATCAGCAAATACAGAGCCTATGAAAATCAACATAGCTCCTTATTCATATTACCTAGGGATTATGTCAGTCTATGCAAAAATGAGTTTGTAGTACATGCTGACCCAACATAACAGACTGCTATAACAACGTGATTATAGCCACCTTCATAAAAAGGAAAAACTTCACCACAGTGAGCTTCTATCTTTGACTATGTTGACAATACTTCTCATGATTTGTTAGGTAGGTCTGATTTAGAGAAAATTAGAGGCCTGCATACCTTATTTCATCTCTAATGTTTTGAATATTTTTGTCAGCAGCTTTAAGAGCAATCCTTTTCTCTTGTTCTTCGATAGCTTCGTCTACTTGCTGCAAAACACCTTCTTCAAACTCCTCTTGCGCATACGCACTGACACCAAGTTCTGTCAATGCCTGATCTTGTTCATTGATTGGGACAGTTCTTATTTTCTTCCTACTGATTTCAATGCCATAGCTAGTAACATTTGTTGGCTGATCAGTTCCATCTTCACACAGCTCAAGTAATTTGTTACAATCTTCTTGATTTAGAATGTCTCCAGAATCCATGTTATCTAAATGAATTTCTAAATGTAAATAAAACTTTACAATCTTCTTAATTCAAAGGATCTCCAGAGTCAATGTTATCTACATAGATTTTCAAATGCAAATAAAATGGTATCCAGGTGGAAATTAAGAAAATTGCACCAAGATGCTTTGCGCTAATTGTGTTACAAAATGCAAGGATTTTTCCCCCACAAAGACCTTAAGACCTGTTAGATCCCCTCTAAATGTGCATCTAAGGCTTCTTAATATATGCAGATTTCTTCGTTGGATGAATCATTGAATCTACCATATCAATCAAGCACAAAGTAATATGAAGCCGCACCTATCAATGAATTCATCTCTGACTCCCTCTTAAAAAGAAGAACTTCCAGCAAATAATTGGTACCTAATTTTGAATTGAAGGGCTATCCTCAGGGACAATAGTATAAATGTACATTACTAAGTTATCTGCACCAGGCTACATCTTTAATGTATTTAACCTAAAAAAGCACCTTCACAATGTAATGTGAACCATTTAGCTAAAAAGTTTTTCAATTCCCTTTTTCTAACATATTCCGAAAATCAGACAAAGGGTGTCCTCTCATTAGTCAACCTACATAGAAAGTTCCTCCTTACAATTCTGTTACAGTTTATTGCAAGTGCTAAATTGTAGCTGTTTATCAAAATTAATAATATCTATACCTACATCTAATATCATTGCATTAATGCCGTATTTTTAACACCACTGCATGAATGTCGCATTTTTAATATCATTGCATTACTGCAGTATTTTTAATATAATTGCATTGATTCAATATTCTTAATATCATTGCATTAATCCAGTATTTTGAATATCATAGTATTAATGCCGTATTTTTAATATCATTGAATTAATGCAATATTTTTAACATCATTGTATCAATGCAATATTTTGAATATCATAGTATTAATGCACCATTTCTTGATATCATTGCATTAATGCAGTATTTCTAATTAAATTGAGTTTTTACTATAAAGAAGTAGATGTAGTAGAAGTAGTAAAAATTGAATTAAAATCTTCTCCTTGTCTGAATCTTGTCAGAATACAGTAGACAGTATAGAAGTAAAATTGAAATTCAGGGGAGGGACGCGGTAAAATCATCCCTTCTTGGCTAATTGTACAATGAAGCCACAGCTCCTAAGCATTGAAAAGTTTAGAATGGATCTTTTTCTCGATCTGGTAAACAAGAACATGATCAAAATAAATCTGAAGCATATATTACCCGTCCTACTTGAGAGAATAACGTCATTTGCTCCTCTGTTCTCCATGTTATTACATAATGTTTACCATGACTTAGGAGTCTGTCTCGATTTCATAAGGAGTCTAGTCCATAACGGGGGACGACCATGACAACAAATTTTTCAAACTAGGCAAATTTGACTACATAAATGTCAAAAATAGGAATGAATGAAAGGAATATGGCAGTAGCCATATATCAGATTTTTCTCTTCGCCCTCCTCCCTTCAACTTTCATGCTGGACCGTAGTTATATCCTGCATCAAGAGGTAGCTGGTACTGGTTTTCATAGGTTGGCATTTAACATATACTATCTGAGCATATCATAGCACATCAGCTTACGTTTGAAACATTTAAAGCGATTATTACATTCTTTTTCCAAACTTAGCAACACCCCAAAATAAGCCTCGCCCACAAAATCTGCTTGAGCGTAAGAATAGCTCCAATCTTGTTTAATTACCCTACGTATCAACGAAGCTCATGGGGCCTAATTAAAACCGTTTTGTATCACCTTTTTAGATTGTTTTATGCCATTGTGTCACATTGGAATTTAAAAGTTCATTATATAGAAATCCGATAATTACTCAAGATAAATTCCCATAAATCGATCATCTCTGTTTTAGAGGAATTGAAGAATGCTTTTTTGCACATCTTGATAGTTGTTTAACAAATACTTGATTCGAGCAATTTTATTCAGGACTCTCACATATGTTGGGAAGATACAATTACCCCCTCAACATCATTGTCAGTTAACAATAAGGCAAAAATTTCCCGTCACCCTTTACTTGGACATGGATGAGGTGGAAAATTTGAAGAAATTTGATGGCCTTGATGTAAGTTTATCATGTGATTATCTTAAGTATCTTCGATGTCATTAAAGCGAAAATTCTGACAGTGGTTCTTATGATATATGGTTGATTGAATTTTGAGTCAGAATGATTAAAAAGTAAAGAACTTAAGTTTTCTCATCTTTATTTGGTTATTACTTTGACCTGAAAAGGATTCCATGTGACATGTGAATGGAAATTATGAAAATGAGTACAAATTCATATTATCTTTACTCTTCTGCAAAGTCTGTATTGAAATTTGTGCATAGGAATATTTGTGTATTTGACCAGGGGTGACTATCAAATTGATCCCATTAATCTGCAACAAGACTTAAAATCACTTCTTCCATATTCTAATTACGATTCAAAATTGTTGTGATTAGGTAAATAATTTTTATTGTTGCACTGTTGGGGCTGCAATTTAACTGTTGTATAAAGATAATAATGGCAATAATGAAAAAAATGATAAGAACAATTTTTATAATGAATGTACACTTTGACAAGCTAAAAACTGCTGCTATCAATGTATTATATGCTCTATGCCTAACTGTTAGTACTAAAAATGAAGTCTCATATCAATGAGAATATAGACATATAGAAACAGATCTAACTATTTGCATTCAAAGTGCAAGGTACTCACTGGTCAAGAAAGGAACACAGCGATAAATCCTAGGTTGATAGCTAAGCCACCACTAATTCATCCTTGAAGAGGCATAAGCTGCTGAGCCATTAATTGATTACCAAAGGGGTTTATATGAAGTGATATACAGAGTGAATTCAATTATGTATTCTCCATAGGTTACTGCAGAATCACGTTTTGATACAGAAAAGCCATCTTATGCTGCTCAAGAGAATGTTGTATCAATGAGACCAGTACACTTTCTGCAGGACAGGTGTTTACCATGACATTTAATTCTCCTTTTCAATGGTACAAAATTTAGCCATGTAACTTTCACATCTAAAGGCCTTACAATTTAAGTCCAACTGGCTTGGTCACTTGAGGCATTGCACTGTAAAGGTTCCATGATTGATAGTGGTCCTCGCCAAGCAGCAAATATTTCAAGCAATCTGAATTGCTTTTAGAATCATGCAAGAGATGTTTCGATAGCTTTGGTTTTCCGAATTGGGAAAATAATTTCTGTAGTCTAATGTAAGTATAAAAAGTCTTCACATGTGCTGTGATGAAAACTGCTTAGAAGACTGACTACCTTCTGTATTGTATTTGGGAAACCAACATTTATGTTTCTCTCTGTTTTAGCAAATATTTAAATTTTAATGTCAAGCTTCCTATACATGTGAGGTATCAGCAGCCAATGCCAGGTGGCAGCTCAGTAATTGTCACAATGGAAAATGCACAGCTATATTCAAACTGCAGTTCTACTGAAAAAGGTATGATTCTAGACTATTAGTTGCTTGGTGGACTTTTTATTCACACTATAATCTTATTTATACAATGCTTTTGCGACAGTGTAGTAAGATTTGAGCAGACAATAAAGTTTGCAGCATCTTTTGTCATTTGATGTGGCACAGGAAGAAGAAGTAGTTTTTAATCACTTTCAGTTAGTTGGCATAGTGGTAAGAGCGCATTTCTACAATACTGAAGATCACAAGACTGAGCCACTGTTGTGCCCGTTTCCTGATACCCTTTACCTGTTTTTGGTAAATGAGAGCTTGGACTTTTGCTATGGTTATTAAAGTGCCACGAGGAAGAGAAATAGCCGCTCTTCCTCACTAACATTTTGCTCAGAGAGTGGTCAAACTAACAACATGCTTCCTGATCCTGTTATCTAGTATGGGATTGAACTTCACTTGGATATTGGTTGGCATTCAATGGATACAATGCTGGTTTACTCTTAATTATTTATTATTTTAAGTTTTGTTAGAAATTATCACCGTCGTTTACATGTCTACGTTGAAAATTATGATTTCATATGATATTCTAGATAACAATCTAAAGATCGGCTACGAGAGAAACCCTGATGATATGCCATTTGGATGGAAGCTTCTAAGGGAGTTCAAGAAGGTTGGATTTCTTTTGCATTTACTCTTCTTTTCATAAAATCTTTTTATGCATTCAGCAATAATTTGCCAAACATTTCAGCCTTCCCTTTTATGTTTTCCTACTTTTAGGGTGATCTGTTTAACGCTGAATGTGAGTTGTATATACTAAAACTTGGATAACAAAAATGGCAATGCATAATTTCTCTCCCTCCCCCGTACAAACCTATTCAGCTCTTCTTTTAAAATGCAATTTTTCTGTGCCTACGTCAAGTGTTCAATTTGAAAAATTAGTGAATTGAGTTGTAAAGAGAACCAATAATAGATACATGTAGCAACGAAGGTTCTGGAAGCAATAGTGAAATGATAGAATATACAGAAAAAAGAAAATTTCCATACTTAGGAAATTTTTTACAAGGTCGTGCATCTAAGGTAATAGCGATGCACGAGCGCTGGAAAAGGACACTTCCGCCTTGTTTCTAAGTCGAGTTATGGAGAAAAAGTGACATTGACTCTCTTTATGCCTGATTTGGACATCTTCTTTGGGCGCTGCAAAGACAGGGAGATATTGGTGTAATTTATTGACTGGACTTTAGTCTTATGCAGTATCTTGAAATGTTTCAATACCCCACCTTTTGAAAGCAATGCAACTTTTGCTGCATTGGTATTATTTCTGATAAGAGCTGCTGCGAGCTCTTGTTTCTTTATAGATGTCAGATTTATGATATTTTTGTAAAGCGCTTTCGAAGCGACTACAACTATGATAGTGACGTTACTTCGCAGTGTAGTTTCCCTGGCAGCCTTCAAGCTTCAGAAGCAGCGACGGAATTGTATTTCCATTGTTCTTTATGATACAGGAAACCTCCTGAGAATTTCTTTCATCCGCATCCCTTTGCCGAACAACGAAGGAGTCAAGCTCCATATTTGCTTCCACTAGACCATAGAAGCTCTTTTTGCTGAAGTAGAGTGCCGCTCCTACCACCATCCTCTCACAGGCTATTCATTCCCAGACGGTGCCAACTGAGTGTATAGATAACACGCTTCGGCCAAAATGACCTGTGTGATTCGAAACGTCTGGAAGCTGGTAGAAGATGCAGCACCTCCATCTCAACAAAAATAATCTGCTCGTTTACCGCGTAAAAAGAGGACTGAATCCCTCACCATTGTTGACATTGAAATCATAGGCCACGCCGACTGAATCGTGTTTTCTATTAGTTGCGTTTGTGATTCGAAATATTAAGATTCTTTCCAAGCGCTTGAATTTCTTGTCTAACTTCCAGGTGGATGCTGATTCTCTGATGAAGATGCCAACAGGGAACACCGATCATGCTTTTATAGTCACCTTAGTGACTCTTATGACAACCTCTGTATCATCATTAGTGGTTCTTTATAGTATTTTGTATTCATGACATAAAATCATTTTTCTCAGCCATAGAAAATTTATCTTGCTCCTTCATCTACATAAACATTCGGGTCAATTTTCCAACGCAGATTTTCCCGCCAAGGTTGTAGGTACAAGTGATAGCACGAAATTAATAGGATCAAATCAAGATTTTATGAGAATCAGGAGAAAAGCTGAAATGACTAGCGAATGGTATAACCGAAAATAAAGTTGCTTTTAACGTTTCTAAAAATGTTGATCGATATTTGGAGTGAAAAATAATCCGAATCGATCAATTTCACCAATGGTGCCTACTTCGTACATGTAATTTACAGATAAACTCCCTAATAACATTGCATTAATTATACTAGAAACATACCTATGCCTCTTAAATCGATTTTCATTTGTCGTGAAAATCTATTTCCTTTCTAATTTGAGCCTAATTGTTCTAGCTACAGTCACCTCATGATCTTTCACCTCGTATTCTTCGCGCGAGTTGGATATCTTTTGGCATAATCGTGACACGTTTAGCGTGGATAGCACACAAGTTTGTGTCCTCGAATAGACCTACAAGATACGATTCGGCAGCTTCTTGCAACGCTAGGACTGCGGAACTCTGAAATCGTAGATCTGTCTTAAAGTCTTGGGCAATTTCTCGTATCAGTCTTTGAAATGGTAGCTTTCTAATAAGAAGCTCAGTTGATTTTTGGTATCTTCTGATCTCGCGAAGGGCTACCGTTCCTGGTCGATACCTTGGAAAGAGGAAATAGATTTCTACATGTTCTTTCAATGAATTATTTCTTCAATAATATTATTGCAAATATGAATGTGTATCTTATTCCCCCAGTAATGTTGGCATTTAGAAATTGTTACAAAATAGAACTTGATCGTTCTACGTTCTCCAAATCTATGATAGTTAATAGCAAAGGCTATAACTAAAATAAATGAAACATAAAAACTTTTGCACTGTTTGCCACCGATACTGATTTTAGTGGATACGCATTTATGGTCGCTGACGCTTGAAGGTGATGATACGAACATGGTATAATCGAAGAAGCCTAATCTCATTGTAAGTTGCAACATTTCAATTCACAATTGAGTCATCCTAAAAAAATTATTCCCTGCTAAAGAAAAATCAAAGGCCGAAAATTTAAATTGGGTAAAAATGCCTATAGAGATTTTAATCCTAGGTTGGCCTTGAACAAGTATGGACGGCGGTGAAAAGCTTGAATATCAAAGCAAAAGCGAATATCTGAAAGCTTTACACTAGCTGAATGAAGAATTCCATTGATGGAGCAATTACCTATGTGGCTTCTTTACACCTCCCGTTGCAGGAGCACTTTTCCTTGCCGCTTTTGTTGCCAGTTGCTTCCTGGGTGCCTTGCCTCCGGTGGATTTTCGTGCTGTCTGCTTTGTTCTTGCCATTTTTGTACCTTCAGAGTAAAAACGAAGAACAATTTTAGGAGTAATGCGTAAACAAGCATGATAATTATTGGGAGATTCTTTTTTATCGTCAACAACATTAATCTGGTTTCCAGTAACCCGTAAATCTTGCAAAAGGTTTTTGCAAAGTTTGTCGGCATACATGGTCCGGAGATTTCCAGGCAGAAAACTGACATTGAAGCAATAGCGATCAGTATTGATTTTGAAGAATGAAACTAGGAACTATAAAGCTAAGTTGAGGGCTTTTCGTTTTCCTGAAGATAAACTAAATACACGAAAGGCCTACTGAATCAGATTTAAGGTGAAATTAATACGCTGAAAATCGGGCAACCTGTGAGTCAGTTGTCAACAACGATGAAAAATATGTGCTACGAAGACACAACTGCCTAGGAGTGCATAAGTAAGTAATTCACATTGATTGCTATCAGAAAATGCAAAATATTCAGCAAACGTACCTAGGGAGAATTTTTAAGCTTCTTTCCTTCGTATAGCATTAATTAGCTTGTTTGCGAGGTAGAAGATTAAATTTGCTACTTATAAGATGGAGTAAACAGCATGCAATCATGCCCCAAGGGTAATGATAAATAATCCCTGTTGTGGTTTCAAATAAAGGGAAAATTACCCTTCCGAAGAAGATTTCCCTCAAGAATTTCATTTGTCTGATTTATAGAGCTACTGGGAATCATTGATTGTGAAGAACTCGAAATCAGTGCAAACCAACCCTCCTTGGCAGTAAAACTGAGTCATAAACAACGCAATCAGCCTTGTGCTTCGCTCGGCGTTTGCATTTTCTGAATTACGCAAATCTCGTTGCTGTGGGTTTTGATCCATTAAATATAGACATCGGGAGCAACAAGCAGTGTTGTGTAACCTCCTTTTATTTGTGTACATGGGTAGTGGAATATGCATGTCATATCATTTGTGTAATACATGCTGCTATTCTCCGTATAAATTTTTAAGTATTTTGAAATGTGTTGCTTATGTGAAGAGATCTTGCACTAAGAAGTACAATGTGGGATTGAAATGACATTGCATACATGCATACATGACCATACGCACATGGCCGTGCGTGTATACATACATACTGTATATAACCATGCAAAAGCCTGGGGTGGCATCTTGAGCCAGTGTGAGTAAAATTTCAGCTCCCCTTATCAGGGTTGCCAGAAAGTTATCGGGAACAAGGCAACGGGCAACGGATATGCGTGCTGATGACCATCTGCTGGTCCTGACACGCCTCAGAGGAACAGGAATAATATCCCTGATCTGCTGAGAGCAATTTCCGTTAAAGTATGTGTATAAGATGGATTGATCTGCAACTAAACGACGGCGAGAAGGAGGTTGGAGAGTTTTGTAAGGTTGAGATTGTCCATTAGGTGGATGGCTTTGGACTGGGCTTTGTCGAGAGGACAGAGATGGGATTTGGTAGTACCGCCCCAGACATGGAAGCAGTATTCTAGAGAAGGATGGACTTTGGTCTTGTATATAGTTAGTACATGAGAAGACGAGTATTTGATGATTTTGTATTGAGCAAAGTTTGCGAACAACGTGCATGATGGATGGGCGTTTCCAGAGCTATGGAATATGACATCAAACAATTAGTTCAATGAATCATGTTACAAAAATTATTCACAGCTATTCTAACATATAGAGCTATTTAGCTAATTAGGTAGCATTCCCTCGAGGGGTGATGGATATGACAAATAAGTAAAGAAAGGGTATAAATTGCAAAAAAAATTAATGAAGAGTTAGATGACGACTGTATCTGAAAGAAGAAGTTCAAATTTAAGCTAATTTAATTTCCAAATTCCATCACATACAACTCAGGACATATAGTTAAAAATGGAGGAAATCTTAAGGTCTTACAAAAGAAATTACATAAAATGAATTTACTACTTGATATCAAATATATTAAAAGCAGAATAGTTAGCAAAATTCGAAAACAATTGCATAAACTAAAGCAAAATTTGATTTTTATGAAGGGGAATTTCTGAGGGAAGAACTCTCTCGATAGGTAACTAGTCGAGGAGAGTTCTATAAAATGTAGAATAGCTATGAAATAACTTGAATAAATATGAAGTCGACAGAGATTGGTCAGGAAAAACTGACTGGCCCTATTGATGCACTGCTTAGGGAAGGCCTAAAAGCAGTTGTCATCTTTTCTGCTCGCTAGTGGCGGCTTGCGTAATGGGCTTTTGAGACTAAGCCCCCGCAGTGATTCTCATAAAAGATTCAGAATTTCAATCAAAATTCCTATTTCCGTTTCTTGCAGACCGTGAAAATTTCCCACCAAAGCTTTCTTCCCACGAACGGTGCATTGGTGCATGGCACTCGTTTCCTTTGCATTCTCGAAGATCTCTCTGCATCAGTGCATCCACTTTTAACGAGATAAAGTTTCCTTCCTGCCCTGGGTTTATTTCCCTAAATTTCCTTACAATTCCGGGAATGTAAATACAATTTTATTTTTAAGTGAAGCAAGCGTTTTACCTGTTACTGGACACAACCAAGATTCTGAAAAGAATAGACACATTTTGAAAGAAACAATCAAGATGTTTAAGATCATATGGCACCCACGAGCTCCCCCACTCTACTAGCACTGTTTTGGCTTTCTGAAAAATTTCAAATTTTCATTAACTCGACATCTACTGCAAGGCAGGTTTTACTCGTTCTATGTCAGTAGTTATCGGTAAATTGGTTGTATGCAGCTTTTTGCAATCGTATATTTAATTTTAGTTAAGTTCAGGTCTTTTATGAAATGGCGTTGGGATAGTCTGGATAGCAGTCACAGTGTAATAAAGCATTTTGCAAGTGGTGTCTCAGGTAATTCGTCTTTGTAAAATTTTTTAGATTGAGTTTGAAAACAAATGATTAGAACAGTGATTCAGTTAAAGCATTTTGCAAGTGGTGTCTTAGGTAATTCGTCTTTGCAAAAATTTTTAGATTGAGTTTGAAAACAAATGATTAGAGCAGTGATTCAGTTAAATCGGTTATATGTTAGGTTTTGTAGATTTATTAAACAGTCTACTTGCTAACCACTCGGAGCATGCTAGAGATTGTTACGGAACTTCTCATACTATCCTAATTGAAATGCTAGGTTGAACATTTTAAGGTTCGTGGCGCCATTTCACTTATTGCGTCTCTAACTCTAGACACACAAATTCTCATTTCTTATGGCACCACAACAAGCCCTACTTTCGCGTCTTCAGCTTTCTTACCCTCATTTTTTCTATCTATGCCGTCATTGCCACTTAGCTTAACTGCCCATTTCTATTCACTCAATCCATTGTTATTTCCTGCCATACCTTACATCAACTCATTACCTACTCATCTACCTTCGCCATTTTAAGCAACCCTTCCGTTCTTATCCTTAATTGATGAATTTGTTAATTTTATTTCATTGTTGCTCTCTCACATAAACATGTATTTCATTTTAGACGTCCGTCAGTCAAGCACTACAACACTTATCGTCGTCTCTCTGTCTCCGTGTCCTCTGCACCTTAAATACGACCGCAGGCAACAGTGGTCCATGTGGGTTGAGTCGAACAGCAGCTTTTTAGGATCAGTCACATCCACCATAGTCACAAGAGAAGATCTCATTCATATTCACGAATTCACCCACCAGCCGCCGCCTCTCCTCTCTTTAAAAAAACAGTAAATATGAAAATTCTTAAAATTCAACTACTGCTGATCTTAGAGCTTTGCATCTATTCCACGTCGTTATGTTACGATTTATTTGTCATCTGTATACATTATACACTGAGCCTTCACTATTCTTCGTTCCGTCCTACGTCACTAAATTATTTAGCCGCCATCTTGGAGGACAAGAACGCACGAACAGCAACAACGCATAATAATTGCAGCGATGGAAGAACGAGGAATAAGCTATTTAAAAAACTTGATAAAGAGCACGCAAAAAGATATCTTCAAAATATATCTGTTATTCAAAATACTGACCCATATTGTTTGGAGAGGGTAGATATGTCTAAAGATGTGCTGCTGTTTCCATCGGTTACGTATCCAGACATTGTTAATCGTTTCTCAACCCAAAGAAATGTTTTGATGAGGCATTAATAGCTCTTACCAAATTGAAAATATCAGCACTTGAAGTATTGCTGCTATTAACCGCTAGGCCTTAGCACCTTTGCTAGCCTGTGAATCTGGAATGTGACATTGCGTATCTTTCATACGAAAGCAAGGTCCTCATGGAAGATATAACATTTGATGAGCTTTTTAGTGAATGGAGTTCAAAGCCAATGAAGCTTTGGAATTAACTTCTCCATTTTTTCACGATTTTCTCGTGAAAGAATCGCATTGTTTGTAATCATTTTTCTGTTCATCAAACATCATGATTGGTTTCGAAAGTTTAATAATTGTGATCTTGTTTATTACTTGTTCGGGGTCCTTCGTTCTTGGAAATAGGCATTATACAGACACACACAGACACACAGACACACACACACACACACACACACACACACACACACACACACACACACACACACACACACACACACACACATACATATAGCTAGCGGTTGTCAACACGAACAGGACCTTAGAAAGTTTCATCATGCTACCATATGTGACATACACCAAGCCTTTCATATAAAGGAATGTGGCTTACACCTTTCCCAGATTACCCTTTCCTTGGGGCACCTCCAGACGGATTTTTAAAGTGTGCTTGTTATGGTGATGGGTGCTTAGAAATAAAGTGCCCTTATTGCCACAAGGAAGATTTCCTTTTTGAAGCAGTGGATGCAGATAGAAAGTTCTGTCTTGAGAAGATTGACTCTGGTTTTCTGTTGAAACGCAGCCATCCATATTATTTTCAAATGCAAGCTCAGCTACATATTTGCCAAAAGAAATATTCTGACTTTGCTGTGAGGACTAATAAGGACTACCACATCGAAAGGATTTACCTTGACTTAAATTTCTGGAATCGATGTATTGGAAAATCTAAGACGTTTTCCAGTTTCACATTCTACCAGAGCCCCTTCAACCCAGGGCAAACTGGCAGAAATTTTGCCATATGATAATCAGTCTGCCATGCTTACATGCTGAATTGGCAGTGGGGTTGAAGAGGGGAAGATGTTCATGTGTGATAACCCAAACTGTGCTATTGAATTTTGGCAGTCCAGTATAAAAAGTTACCTTTTAATTTCTTACAAGCCATTTTGGTGTTCCAATTTTTAGTTTCTTATTTGCATCTTAAACCATAAAGTTATTGATTCAATTGGTCCAACTCTTCTTCCAAGGCTCTCAAATCTGCTGCTGATATTTCAGTTAGCACCTCTGAAACACTGTGTCCAATAAAAGGTGAAAAGCTGTCTCATTTGCAGCTTCATCTTTTCTCGTATCTCTAGATGTACTTTTGATATCATCTGATTTTAAAGGTGCATCCTGGATTGTGCCAATGGCATTTGAATCAAAAGGCAATGTTTCTTCTGTGTTGACTACATCCATCAAAATTTGTTTTTTCAAAAAAAAAACCTCTCTTTTGAATGATCAGAAACCCTCCCTTTACTTCGAATTTGAAGGCAATTGTGGCAATTTTTTGCCTCAACAGGATTTGATGTAGTTTTGCTATGACCCATGTTAAGTGTAGGTATCCAATCTGGGTCTGTTGACTGGAATAGGGATGATGGTTTACCTGACAAGAACAAAAAGGTTGAATTGAGATTCACCTATAACAACAGTGTACACTACATACAAAAGGTTTAATAGGCCTATAAAAGTGGCCTTCTTGAGTTCTTTTTAGAGAGTTACGTTGAGAAAGGGCTATGGTGGCCTATACAAGCACCAAGAGTTACCAATAGTATTATCAAAAACTTGAAAAAGCTTACCTGTTGTGAGACGATCGGAACAAACTCTTTTCGTGCAATCCATCCTCTTTCAAGTCTTTTCTACTGATGATTTATTCCTTCTTTCTGTTTTTTTTTTATTCTTCTTTTTTAGTGGGTTATGTTGAGGAAAGACCATGGTGGCCTATACCAAGCCCCAACAAAGGAAGAAAGAAGAAAGCGAGCAGCTAAGAGGATAGAGAGATAAGATCAAGTTTATTGATCTTAGATTTGAAAGATGGCAAGTTGTAGGACTCAGGAAAGCAAGAAGAGGGCAAGACGTTCCATAAGTTGCATGTTCTTGGGATGAATGATGATTTGTGAGATAGAGTTCGATTAGGCAGTGAAACTTGGAAAGGGTGTGGATGAGTTGAGTTTCTGGTGATCCTGACACTCGATGGGAACTAAACGACTAAACGATCTCCAACGAAATGACAATGGGAAAGAGGTTGGAGCGATTTTGTGAGGTTAGGATTGTTGATGAGACGAATGGCTTTGGACTGGAATTTGTCGAGAAGACAGAGAGTAGATTTTGGAGCCCCACCCCAGACGTGGGAGCAGTACTCTAAAGAAGGACGGATTTGGGACTTGTATATAGATAGAAGGTGAGAAGATGAGAAAAACCCACGGGCTCTGGCGAAGAAACCGAGCTTTTGAGATGCATGTTTAGCAAGGGAATGGATGTGAGTTTTCCAAGTGAGATTAGATGAAAGAGAAAGACCAAGTTGTGTGAAAGAAGCTGAAGTGTCCAGTTCATCACCATTCATGAAGACAGCTGGAAAATTTTGATTACGTTTGCGTGAAATGACAGCCTTTTTCGTCTTGCTTTGGTTGAACGAAACTAGGTTGTCTTTACCCCACTTCTCAATAACTGTCAGATCATTGGAGAGAAGCGAGGCTGAAATGTTTCTGTGGAGTTGGATATCGGTGGAAGGATGGTCATTTGGATTGAATGAAAATGAGGAACTTAGGAAGGTATCATCGGCAAAGGAGTGAATGCTAGAAGACGTAGAGGTGAGCAGGTCATTGATGAAGAGGATGAAGAGTACAGGGGATATGACAGAGCCCAGGGGTACACCAGCATTGATTGAGTGCAGATTGGAGAGGAAGCCGTCCACTCTGACGGCAATTGATCTATCAGAGAGGAAACTACCAATCCAATTAATGAGAGTGTGATGGAGATCAAACATCGGCAGTTTAGCGAGAAGACCCTTGTGCCAAACGTGATCAAAGGCCTTGGAGATATCGAGAGAGATCACTCTGCTCTCAACACTGGATTCTAGAGCAGAGGACCAGACATGGACAGCATAAGCAAGAAGAGCACCAGTAGACCTGGCTTTTCGATAGCCATACTGGTGATCAGAGAGAAGATTGTTTGTTTCAAGGAAGGTAAGAAGTTGCTTAGTGATGATGGTCTCCATAGTTTTAGAGATGAGTGCAGTGATTGCAATGGGACGATAGTTGAGTGGATTAGACTTGTCGCCTTTTTTGGGATAGGAAAGACGTGGGCTTGTTTCCACGAGGTGGGAAATGTGCCAAGAGTGTAGGAAAGCTGGAATAGTTTGTTAAGAATAGGGGCAAGTTCAGGAGCACAGGTTTTGAGAACTATTGCTGGAATACCATCAGGGTCTTTGGATTTGGATGTGTCAAACTGGAGAAGGGTTTGGCGAACTTTTCGAGTGGAGAACTTAATGGGTAACATAGTGAATTTTGAAGGGGGGAAGTGATGAGGTTGGACCCCTTGGTCGTCCAGGTTGGAGTTGGAGGCAAAGACTGACGCAAAAAGATTAGCCTTGGATGAAGGGGTGGTAGAAGAGGAGTCAGAGTTGTTTTTTAGTGGAGGTAAAGATGATTGGCAAAAGTTTTGGGAGACAACTTTGGCCATAGACCAAAAGGAGCGAGAGCCAGCCTGGCAGGAAGCGATTTTGTTGTTGATGTGTTGGACAAAAGATGATTTGGCATTTTTTATAGTTTTGGAGCAAGTATTGCGTGACTGGATGAAAGAAGTTCTTGAGTGTTTGGGTTTGAAGTCGCTTCCGTTCCTTGAAGTAGTGGTTTTTGTTATTCACAGCTTTGGCACACTGTGAATTGAACCACTTAGGGGAATTTTTTTTACCAGGCTTGTAAGAAGAAGGAATAAAAAGGTGTTGTCAATTTCAATACATCTTAGGCTCGCAGGCTTATAATTTTTGGGGTGCGATAAAAACCCTTCGATTTCCATCTATCAGAGCGGGAGGAACAACCATAATCTACACAAAAGTCAACCATTTTGTGACTGTCCTGGTTAGTTGGCAGGCTTTTTTTAAACACGAAATAAACTCCAGAGTTGTCCTCCAGCAAAATGGTAGCAGCCAACTCGACCCATTTCTCCGCGAATGTGACGTCATGGCGGAAGTTATCGATTGAAGTCGTAGAAGCATGAACTTTATTGAAGTTGTGGAGGAGCGCTAGAGTACACGTTGCACGAACATATGCCGCAAGGTCAAAGATGGTGCTCAATACAGTTACTGTTTACTGTGGGTCAACCGGTGGCAATGATCCCTGCTTCTTAGAAGCAGCAGCTGGTAGAGAAATTCAAATTTTTATTGATTTACAACAACTGCTTTTACTGACCAATTTATCTTGAATTCGGCTTAGAGTCTACATCATTGTTACCTTTCATTAATGATTACCGTAGGCAGTGTGGACATGGAAATTAAAATATTTTTTATAGAACCATTTGATGCTTTTATTCGAAACGAAATGAATATGCTTGCAGGTAGGCCACCACTGAGCACTCTAGGAAATCCAAAAGCTTGGTTTCTTACAAAAGATAGAGTATCTATTCGGAAAATTTTTTTACCCATAGAAAATGCGGAATCTAGAATATATTTTTGCACGTTTATTAGTTAGTTCATTTATTCGTTAATTTGTTACACTGTTTTGTTTTCATTTCTTTAAAAGCTTTAATAGATGATTCAGAGAGTCTAGAGTGGCTGGAAGTCTTCTGAATCTGTTAAGACACGATTTTGTTGGTTATTGTATTTCATTGTGATGTTATGTAACCAAGTTTGTTTGTAATGTTATGTAATCAAGTTGAATTGAGGAAGAAAACTTATTTAACTGAAGAAGAGTCTAGATGGATCCAATCTGCACCAAGTTTGTAAAGATAGATATCATCTTCAACAGCATCTTTATATGGTATTCTTCCATCTCCCAATATTCAAATTTTCCTCCCTGTAATTTTTTTCATCCTTGCCATGAAATCCCACTTCCCTCCATCACCCTCTTGCCACGTATGATAAATTCCCTGCCTGTAGAATTGCCCTGAAGCAATTCTTGCCAATCTGGGCTGAGTTTGTTTCCCAACTCCGGGAGTTGTTCATCTTGAGCCACAAAATTTCCTTGTCCAGGGTCAGATGTTCTCCTATTACACCAAGAATGAACATCTCTCTGAGCCCCATCAAAAGTGAAATTGTTATAGGTGGTGTTCCAAAGCCATCCACAGGAAATGTCATAGTGCTGAATGAGTATCCCACATGCAGGAAATTATATGAGAGTGATTACCTCAGTACTGAGGTAAAAGATCGTGTGCCAGATTGTTCTAGGAAGACAAAAAATCCCTTGTGATCACTCTTGTCATCCTTACAGCATAACTTATTGATGTGGGGAAATGTATTCCAGCTAGTTAATAGGTGTATGGCCTACCATAATAGATCAATGGATAGTGATTAGCATTTGGATAATTGATGATCACCATGTGTTGCAACTTTGCTGGCACTTATATTTGTAGAACTTGGCAAAATATTCCTAAAGAATAACATTGGACTGATATATGGAGCAGGGCCAAGAGGAATGATGGGTCAGATTGCAAAAGTTATCAGTGAAGGGGGAGGGAAAATAACCGGAGTTATGCCGAAGTTTATGCTGGACAAAGGGATTTGCAAAGCAGGCCCTGGGGAATTTTTGGTACTGGAATCAATGCATCAAAGAAAGCAATTCATGTGTGACAATGTGAGTAAGCAAAACTGATACACTGTTAATCAACTAATTAATTGATTAAGTGATTGATCTTTGTATTACTCATTTGACTCATCTGTCAGATCATTGCCTCAGTCAGCCATGTAAACATTAAGTGAATCTATTGAATCATTAGTTTGTTAGCTAATAATTTGATCGATTAGTCATTTTATGAATGATTCAATCATCAGAATGATCGATTAGTCACATAATCACCTATTAAGTGAATGAATCACTTAACATCTGCTAATCCATTCTTTAATTTCGCAATTTGTAGCTTTTCTCATTTCTTCATCCATTTGTTTGCATCTTGAGTTTAGGCCGATGCTTTCATTGCACTTCCTGGTGGATTTGGAACAATGGAGGAACTTGTTGAAATGATCACTTGGTATGAACAGATTACTTGCAAATTGCAATATGCGCATATTTTGATTGATCGCTGTCTCTTCCGTGGCAATTCTTTCCCTCATTTGTCTTCAAATTTTTCTCTCTAAGGGTACAGCTTGGTATTCATGATAAGCCAGTTGGACTTCTCAACACAAACAATTATTACAAAGGATTTCTAGATTGGGTATGACTGCATATCAACCATATTGCTTCACAGTGATGCTTTACCTAGACTTATCCACTTGTGGGTAAAGCAAAGCAAGGCAAAGCAAACCAAATTTTATTTTTTAACACAAGCTGGGTATGTGGCAGCTATATAGCTGATGTGGGCTAGCAGGATTACTGCTTATGCCCTTAGAATTACTTCTGACTACTATTCACTGAACTTAGAAGGATGGACGGCTGAGTTGGCTGTTGGCTTGTGGTAAAATGGTTCCAACGACAGGGATTCGAACCCATGCCAGTAGACCTTGCATGATTTGAAACACTGTTTCTTAACCACTCAGCCTGAAATGTAAGACATAATTTGTTTTTTTGACTGCATAAAGTGTGATGATGGCGATGGTGGTGGTGATGATGATGATGATGATGATGATGATGATGATGATGATGATGATGATGATGATGATGATGATGATGATGATGGTGGTGGTGGTGGTGGTGGTGATGATGATGATGATGATGATGATGATGATGATGATGATGATGATGATGATGATGATGATGATGACGACGACGACGATGATGATGATGACGACGATGATGATGATGATGATGATGGTGATGGTGATGATGATGATGATGATGATGATGATAGTGGTGATGGTAATGATGATGATGATGATAATGATAATGATAATGATAATGATGATGATTTTGATGATGATTATTGCTATTACCACTATTTTTATTTATTTCAATATCTTTCATTTCAGGTTGAAAAGGCTACTGAGGAAGGAATGATATATGGGAAAAAGCAGCCTTTTTTTGTAGTGGGAGAAACCCCCCAAGAACTTTTTGACAAGCTTTCAAGTGAGAAGGAAAAAAGAGAAAAATGACCAACAAAACTGTTGATATTGATACCTTGTATCGAAATTTTTTAATCCTGTTTTTTAAGCCATCATGCTCAAAGAGCCTGTCCAGTGAAAAATTTTTATTCTCCAATTAGATTGAATCGATTTCCCTGATTTTAAATCTGAATTTTTTTTTCTGATGCCTGGTACCGTTTCGTAGGAGTTGCCAGCCCGGAAAGTAGCGAAGGCGAAGTTAGTGGTGTAGGGGTTAAGCGTGTGGACTCATAAAAAGGGGGTTGTGAATTGGAGTCCTGCGCGTGTCACACTAAAGCACCATTGCTGAAGAGGGCAACGGGAATCCACCTCATAAAATCCATGTCCCTAGAACAAACTCAGGACCCTATCTCTGGTTTCAACTACGCTCGAAATTGAGTATGTCAGCAAAAGTAATTGATTGATCCCCTTGAACAATATTGCCTGATCCAGGCACCGCATTTTCATTGTCTGCAGCATTAGCTCAGTATCACAAGTCGTTTTCGTGGCCAGAGTCTTTTTCTCATATGTCCATCAATTTTTACACAAATAGCATATCACTGCTCTATAATTCTACTTCATTCAAAGTGTTTCACACCAAATCACTGCGTGTTATCACTATGTATGGGACTTCCTTCAAACTGTATTTTCAACATGAGTTCCAATATCCAAACACAGCCTTCACACACGAGCACAGCTATGGGAAAATTGACTTAAGGTTTTCTCTTATGTTTATTCTCTCCTCACTCCGTCTGGTTATAGCTAAAGATAATAAATTTGCGTCCCATACTCGATTCAAGCATTTGGGGGCACCTTGCCAGAGAGATACCGTCCTTAGCCACGGCATTGCGAGGTAAGCTGGCAAACTTTCCTCACTAAACTTTACCCTAGATTTAATGCAGGTTCCAATTTACAGCTTGCTGGCTGGAGAGAGAGAGAGAGAGAGAGACCCTGAGAGAGACCCTGAGAGAGACCCTGAGAGAGACCCTGAGAGAGACCCTGAGAGAGACCCTGAGAGAGACCCTGAGAGAGAGAGGGGGGGCCCTGAGAGATAGTATTGATAGTCAGGACAGCGGAGAACATGCTCTCCTATTACTTTGCAAACTGTCCTTCTAGATATAGCTACCTATTTCAATTAACCGAAAATGTGATTACATAAGTGCTTTTGAGGTGACTCTAATCAAAAGTGCAGGGCTAATGTAAAAACGTTGAAGAATTCACATAGATTTGCCATTAATTTTTATTCAAAATGCATACAATGGCTGCGTTGCTTGGCAATTCTTATGTAAGTTCTTCTCTTGCAGGCTCCATAAGCCACTTCTGCTAAAACCCCTTCGTGCATTTACTCCTACAATCTCCAATGGTCTTGAAATTGTTTCTGTTCCCTCCGCAACCACCATAAATGAAAGTCTTGCAGTCTCCGGACTCAACATCGTAGTAATACCTTGTGAACATCGCTCGGCAATCTCCAGTCTCAAATTTCTGATTGCAAACCTTTTCTGAAGGCTTGTGAGCCTGATCATGGCCTGAAAGTGGAGGAGTCCATTATTGGTAATTTGCTTAACACAAAATTCTTAGTCTCAACAGATTACTAGCCAAACGGCTTGTACTGCTTGCATCAAGTTGCTTAAATCAAACTAGGTCTGGTTGATGTCAAACTCCTGATGGGGGACTCCTTGGAGGCCGCTCACCTTGCCATACATGGGAAGGAAGTTAAAATAAATGCCCCGTGCTTGGATGCGGAATGAATATTGGGCTTAAAGGACCTCTGAGTCCTATCCAGCTCAATGAAAAGAAGTCAATGAAACAGCAGAACAGGCCCGAGGGGAGATAAAGGCTATGGGCAATATTGCTAAGTTCCTCTCCAAAGCGGCAATTTCTAATAAATACGATTTCTTAAACCATTAATCAACTGCATATTTAAGATACAAAGACACACCACTCTTATAGCAGGCAGTGTGTAATTGGCTGTTTCTACTTGATACTAATGACAATTCAAACGGAAAAAGAAACAAAATGTAGAAGGGAATATAGTGTTATTGGAATACAGTCTAGTTCTTATCACGTCGGCAAAATATGTAATAGGTGGAGTGTGTTAAAATGCTCATGATTTTCGAAATTAAGCGATTTCATAAGTTGTATGGAGTAACGAGGTTCTCCAAGAGCACTCATTGACGCATTAATAAATTCAAATCCGTTTAAGTAGCATGTAACAGTAATAATGATAATAATATTTATGGATTCTTTACAATGACAAATGATGTCTCACGCTAATTTTAAACAGTGGGGCCCGTTGAAAGCATAGAATATATGTACATATACACACACACGTATGTATAAATATATAGATATATCTATATATCTATATATATATATATATAAATATATATCACATAGAGGGTGCTGTCTTCACCACCATATGGTGCTCTATGTACAAAGTACAGAGCGTTGATAGCAGAAATGCAGAAAAGGAAGAGACCGATTCTCTGTTACTCTGAGTTTCGTGCGAAGGCTCTCGTCAGACAGACTATAACGTTATAGTCTGTCTGACGAGTGCCTTCGCACGAAACTCAGAGTAACAGAGAATCGGTCTCTTCCTTTTCTGCATTTCTGCTATATAAATATATATATATAGATATATTTATTTGTATATATATATATTTATTTGTATATATATATATATATTTGTATATATATATATATATATTTGTATATATATATATATATATATATTTGTATATATATACATATATACATATATATGTCTGCTCTCAACGCTCTGTACTTGTACATAGAGCACTATATGCTGGTGAAGACACCACCCTCTGTGGGATATATATATATATGTATATGTGAATATATAAAATAGGCTGTGATTTGCATTATAACTGATGAAGCCCTCACAAGGCGAAACGTCTGAAGTAATCTATCAATAAATTTGCCTTAAAAAGTAGCCTATTTTATATATTCACATTTTATCTGAGGCATGGCCACACATAAATGTTCAATATATGTATATATATATATATACATAAATATATAGATAAGAAGGTGCTGTCTTCACCAACATATGGTGCTCTATGTACATAGTACAGAGCGTTGATAGCAGAAATGCAGAAGACCGATTCTTATATATATATTAATGTTGGCAGACGTCATTCTTAGCAGAATATGTTTGGTGTGAATGGTTTCTCAAAGTGGGTTAGCTGCAGTGTCTGCTGTGGCTCATAAGTCAAATGCGTGCTCGGCATTTGCGTTCATATTTCTTGCACATGAACTTGTCAGTATCAACCTCATGGGTGGCCTTATATATAATACAAGAAGTAATTAGAAGAACTTAAAGTGAAGTTGTTTAGTCTGCTTAACTCAAGTGGTCTGCTTGCCTCTAAACGGTCTGGCCTAACATGCCTTGCACTCTACTCTGACAATACAGAATTGAACTGCTCTGCTCGAATATAGCTTTAGCAGGCTATGTATGTGGACATCAAGATACTTGTATGTGGTTGTGCTATTGACTAAAGTTTGATGTAACAGTTTGATTTCGAGTGGCCCAGTTTGCTTGGCTATTCTTTGTGGGCTTTTAATAAACCTCAGTAGCCTTAAGGCATTGACTACAAATATCGCTCTGGGTATACCTTATATTGAGAATTTAGGTAAAGGAGGATTATGCGAGAGGAACTTTTGTATTTAGAAAGGGTAGTTTTGCACATTTTGCCCAAAAGTGCGGGCCATCTCTCATCAGCCGCCCCGGTTCCTACTTCGCAGGTAAGCAAGAAGATGTGGGTTACGCAAAGACGTAGAGAACGTGCAGATAACACGGGAAATTCTACAACTTATTATGTTTGGTAGTTTGACAACACTATAATGATAGCAAAAGCAATGACGAAAATTTCTCATATTTCTATTTCAGAGCAGTTTTACGGCGTACATTCTTTGATATATCCGTTCGATGGCTAAGCGATCAAACAATGCCTTGAAGGGTGAAGATGTTGATTTTATGGTTAAACATTCACGCGTATTCAGGTAGACAAAAGCTGGACCAGTTTGATTTATCTATGATCTACTCACCAGTGACCATTGCAACCAGGAACACTGCAAGGATCGCAATAATAAGCGTGAATTTCGACATTTTGAACTCCAAAACACGGAGGCTATTTTCAAATGCACCTCGAATCACACTTGTCGACAGTTGGGTCTGTTTATTCTCTGTTTATCCAGCTTGGTTTCTCGTTTTAAGTCGCTTGCCGCCCAGCAAATCTGCCACAGCTGCTACAATCCATAGCAGCTGAACAAATATTATAGCTAGGAGACAGAAGCTAGGTTTGTTAACTCGGTAACGTTTGTGTGCTACAGGGTGCTATTATCCTGGTTGAAGTTATGCGTTTCAGAGAGTTAGTCGATCCGCAGACGGTGAAGTACATCTTGTCAGGACCACCAGAAGGTCAACTCATTCACACCCTTTCCAAGTTTCACTGCCTAATCCACGAACTTTATCCCACAAACCATCATTCATCCCCAGAACATGCAACTTATGGAACGTCTTGCCTTCTTCTTGCTTTCCTGAATCTTACAACTTACCATTTTTCAAATCTAAGATCCATAAACTTGATCTGATCTCTCTCTCTCTCTCCTCTTAGACTTCCACTTTCTTTCTGTGTTAAAGCTGTGTATAGGTCAAGATGGCCTT
This sequence comes from Pseudorhiza aurosa, assembly GCA_964026355.1. Lineage (NCBI taxonomy): Eukaryota > Metazoa > Cnidaria > Scyphozoa > Rhizostomeae > Lychnorhizidae > Pseudorhiza > Pseudorhiza aurosa. Next base: position 8,575,172 of record OZ032119.1, read on the forward strand.
TGCCCCGCAGAACTCATTAATAAAAAAGAAAAAACATTCCTGCAAATTAACGGAAAGAATAGTTTCGGATGGACGTGACATTTCAAATTGGAAGATTGATGATCAAGCCAAGAAATACAGTGGTCTGGCAAAGGCGAGATGAATAAATTTAGAAAAGTTGGCCCCGTCTGATGCAACAAAAATTACCGATTTAGGCCGACTCCAGAAAATGTCGGCTGGTACGGTGAAGGACGAATGAAGAATATCAAGAATTAGGTGCTCATAACAACATCAGTTGTTAGAGGTGCATGTGGTGGACAATTGATCACCATGGACAAGTACAATGTCACTAAACGTGTCATTGCTGTTTTCGTCGTCTGCTGCTCATGACTCCCACAAACCCGGCTTCACTTTTTGGAGGTACTCATTCAAATTTACCTCTTGAAAGTCGGGTTGTCGAGAATGGCTGAGAATTGTTAGACATTTCGAAGTTCTCGAGGAACTGTCCTGAGCGCCACACAGCGGCAGTCTCCCATGCCCAAGTTGATGTTGTTAAGCTCTTATCACAATCAGTCAAAAACACGACTGCGTGTTTTTCTATTGATTTGGCAACCAATTTGAACTGCATTCATTTCTGACGCAAACGATTTTCTTCCTAGGAGATTTCGCCATTTTCAACAGAAATTGCCTGACCCGCTTTTGTCTCTGGCTTCAGGTTTGGCAATTCAGATTTGATATCTATGTGCTAAAAGTATATTTGGAAATGAGTCAAGTCATGAGGTCAGATTCTGCTCTTAATCATCTCCATGCTAGGTGGGCCTTCACTCTCGGCTCTGTCTCATCAAGAATCTGGTCTTTGATTCGCAAGGTTTGTATCTATCTTTTGCAATTAAAACCTCACGTCCTAAATGCTTTATGTAAATAAATCTGCGCTGTTAGCGAGACCAGCTCCTGGTTTGGAATCAGCTGAGACCATTTCCCACGTCCCAGACTAGATAGAAGTGCGGAGTGGTGTTGGGCGCAGCGGAAAAGACGTCTGGTGCTCGAGTTGTGCCTCCATAGGAAGAAGCTTGAATTGAAAGCGAGAAGAAAGTTACGTCTAGTTTAATAGACAACATGGGAGCTTTCAAGTTTCACTTAATTAGGGTAAGAGAGCAAGAAACGCTCTCCTTTATTGATAAGCGCAGTCTAGGTTCCTCAAAATCCATATTTGCACGTTAAGTACAAGAAAATTTTACAGCAAACATGCAATTGTAGTTAATCTTGGGACTGGTGTTTCAAAACCACAATCTTCTCGCATAGCACAGCTTGATTCATCATAATTGCAGTTTGACGTAAGATTAAGAATGTAGACCGACGGAGCTGTGAGAAAGATTAGAAAAATGATTTCTTCCCAGCAAATTTCAATGTTAGGGCATAATAAGAAACTTCCATTGCCTAATATTTTAAGTCAGGTGTCTAGATATTTGCAAAGCACTCTAAGCTGGCTTGCACAAGAAGCTTTGAAGATTTCAAGAGCTTAATTTGCTGTATGTTTTCCATTAATACTACCGCAACACCATCATCATCCTCATTATCATCATCATGAATTTCATAATCATGAATTTCATAATCATTTTCATAGTCATCATCGTCATCATCATCAGCTTCATAATCATTATCACCATCATCATCCTTATCATCATCATTATGAATTTCATAATCATGAATTTCATAATCGTTTTCCTAGTCAGCATCGTAATACCTCTCTACAGCCTTGTTCTACTACAGCCTTCTGTTCACAACTTCATTTCGTCATAACTATCAATATCATTAATCAGTACGATTATTATCATTATTATCAAAATTATTGCTACCCTTGTGTAGCATGTTTTTTTTTCTTTTTTTCTTTTTTAGTGGGCTATGTTGAGGAATGGCTATAAGGCTATGGTGGCCTATACTAAGCCCCAGCATAGGAAGAAAGAAGAAAGCGAGCAGCTAAGAGGATAGAAAAAGAGATGGCCTTGTGAAAATTCATCCAAGCCACTTAAGATTCAGTTATTCGACGTACTAGCATTGCTTTCTGGTTAGTTCTGTTTAAAAAAACGGCTCTTTGCACTGCCTTGTGGGAAGGCATTAAGGAGAATTCCAGCAATGTTAAAATGTCAAAAAAGTAAAAATTCAGACGGATTTCATCATAAAGGTCTTAGAATTTCACCCAAATATCCACGCAGTTCGAAGTCTTTATTCCCACACGACAGACGCTGAACGGCTTAAGAAAGTCGACCACGAGAGGGCGATTCTTGAAGGCTATTGGTCATCTCATCCATCTAATTTGGAAAGAAAGCCCTAATCGGGCACCCCGTTGAACTTATTGGAGTACGGAAGAAGAGCCATTCACAAGAGTACGTTCCTACTCAACACATACACGACTGGGATATTTCTATCTGCATTGTCCACTGACAGTGAATTTCTGTACTTTGACAGATATCGTAATCACCGAAGGGCATACGTGCACGGGCATTTTCTAAATTGTTCTATGCTTGCACGGATTGAAGCTGCTTATAGCGAAGATATGGACACAAAAAGAGAGCGTTTTCGAGAAAAATTGAGGTTAGTTGAGCGAACCTTCACTTCACCTTAGCGAAATTCCCCTGATACCAAAATTCAGAGCGTAGTTGTCACACGTCTTAGTTAGTTCTTGGACAAAATTGATAGGAACAATGTTTTCTCAATTTGCCTTCGCTTCTTTTTTACCACTGTGCTGAATTGAAGAAAATTCTAGCTTGTATCTCATTTTGGTCAAAATTTTTGCCAATGGTAACAGACAGTTGCTTTCAAGATTGTCTATCATTCGCTAGTCCTTCTCATGAAGTTTTGGTATTCTCACAGCTGAGTCTTTGCTATTATTTATCATTTCTGTCAGCATCGTGATTCTAGATTTTCTTCTGGAAAAATTTGTCTCCTAAACAAGGTCTGCTCTGAAGATGTACATTATGGTTATCCGGCCCTGTAAATCGCCATGTTTAGTGACTAAGCTTTAATCGGCTGCTATGGAGAATTGATCACAGCGCTGTTTGACATACTTGGCTTCTTAACTGTCCCAAAATATACCCTGCGAAATTCACTAGCAAAGTGTACTAGGGCCTATGAGCCTTTGGGATGTGTGGCGCATTATAAATTATTTATGTGTCATTTATTATTACTTCATAAGCCCTACAGTTACATTGATGGTAAATGTTTCCATTCATTATCTATCTTTTAAAAACACATCAAAATTGCCCCTGCTTTGAGAACGCTGCCGTGCTTTGATAGTCTTTGCTATGCTGCTGTTACTCTGCTGTCAGTTTCTTTGCTTATTCATTCCGGAGGCCACCGGCCTACTTGCAATGGAATCAACGGCTGATTATTATGATTGTAATGGTCCCATCGCAATGAAACACACAGTCCTATTAGATCAGCAGCAATACACTTTCAACACCCCTCCTTTTTGGTGCGACCTCTAGTCCATGCAGCAAAGTTGATAAAGCAGTTTGCTTGTAAACTTCAACTTAATCTTCTTGATAAAATTTCCATGCATTACTGAGGCCATGGTAAGATTCGTATTTTCAATTTCCTTGACTGTGTGACATAAGTGATCCAGCTGTAACAATTACTGTGCTGCACACCTGTGTGGTCCAAAGGCGAATGAAATGGCGACGGGCGCCGCCTTACTCACCAGAAATGGCGAGGTAAGGACTTTGAATTTTTAACATCCAAATGTAGTTCGTTAGTGCCAAATAGGAGTAATTATCATTACAGGTTCCAATCCATTGACGTCTTAACTATGTTAGATTCCAATTACTTGACGTCTCGATGATCATAAACACCAAATAATGGACTTCCCAACCGAACAGATATATGTCAGTTGTGGTGTGGCTGTGTGTAATTTGGCTGCGAATCCTGATATTAGACGGAAAAAGAAGATGCCATGGTCATCATCATCATCATCATCATCATCATTGTCATCATCATCATTGTCATTATCGCCATCATTATCATCATCATCATCATCAGCGTTGTCATCCAGGTGCCACTAAAACACGCATAAGATACCGGTCCCCTCTCATTCAAACTCTTCAGTCATTCTATCATAGAAATAGTGTGGTCTTCCTTGTCATAACATGAGTTTTTTTTGCCTCCTCAGACTTAGTGTTCATAGCGTTCTCTCCGTTCATTCACAGAGCGCAGACATAACAGTTTATAACTTTTCTCTCACAAGATCTCATTTAACTATCAATTTCACCGCTCTTTCTTATCTCATCATTTTGGCTATCAGCAAAGCTGCTTGATAGCAACAGAAAACTGCATAAACAACAAACAATGCTTATACAGGATAATTTCTTCAACAAAGTTCTGTTGTCAGTGAATTAGTTGCAGGTAGACCTCTCATCTGTCATTCTAACAATACACTTTCAACATCCCTCCTTTTTGGTGCGACCTCTATTCCATGCAGCAAGGTTGATAAAGCTGTTTGCTTGTCAACTTCAACTGAGTCTTCTTCTTAAAATTTCCATGCATTACTGAAACTATGATAAGATTCGTATTTTCCATTTCCTTGAATGTGTGAGACAGGTTATTCTGCTGTAGTAATTTTCTGTATTGCTGTAACTGTATCATAATGGACAGGACTGGGTTTCATTCATTGTGTTCGAAAGAGCATCTTCCTTATTCGTCTATGTTGCAGTAAAGATCTGCTCCTCGGAGTAAGCATCTTACCCACAACCCTTCCCGCCCCCCCCCACCCCAAAGGCTTAGCTTCCACAGTGCAACAGAATGGCAATGACATGAAGAATCAACCGACGCGCGGACTCATAACGCAGGAGTTGTGAGTTCGAATCCTGCACGTGTCAAAACAAAAACATCGTTGGCAAGGTAGGCAACGAAAGCCACCTCATGGAATCCATTTCCAAAGAAAAAGCCCCGAGCCCCTGTCATTGGTTTCTGCTACGCTTGAAATAGAGCATGCGACGCAGTTTATAATGTTATTTTATTCTATCATTTGACGGAAGAGTACCATACCCGCGTAGACTATTCATACTTAGCAGTGCAAGGCCATTTTTCTGTTAGGGAGAACACTTCCTAATCCATACACTTTCGATAGTGAAATTTTGCTGCTCTCATTACATCACGTGAGTGTTTCATACTGAAAAGAGCTTGATCCTGCATCTATAGTCTACATGAACCATCAGTAAATTTGACTGTCAATCGGGGAGGTCTCTCAATGTGTGTTTTAATCTAATGCTGTTTGTCTAAAACGTAGAATGACAGGATATATCTACTCGTGAGCACTAATCCAGACATCATAAGCTGTAATGTGAGTTACAAGTTAAAAAAGTCTGTATCTTTAAGAATGGCATCTCCCCTTGACAAAATCAGGCCACCACTTTTTGACTACGCAGCTTACAACAGAGAATGAAGGTTCATAGCAGGCTACAGGGTATGGCAGAGGAACATCATTTTCATTCCTCACATGCCAGCTCTGATTTCATTTTCTGCTGTCTGGTTTCGTAGCAGCTTGATGCATCGAGAGCACGATGCAAGAGCTGCTGATACCTCTCTGCATCGTGCTTTTGTCATTGAAACAGCTGCACAGCATACTCAATATTCTGCGCAGAAAACCCTTCTGGGGTGGTCGCTGCGTCGTGCACACTGGCAACTTTGAGCTGCATTCACTGCTGTTTCTCTCACAAAATTTCTAAAATGTATAGCATGGTAAGAGAATGGTGCAGGAGTTGAATTTTCTGCTCGGTGTAGGTACTCAAAAGAGATCGCCAGCAGGAAGGCCCTCATTCACGAACATGGAAGAATGTGTAAGGATATAAAATTGTGTCTCTCGCAATATTTCTTAAATGTGTATCATCTGAATGGGGTAGATAAAGAGCGCGGTTCCTCCTTTGTTTAAATTCTCACAGGGTTCGACAACGAAATGGTCTCTGTTCATAGACCCCTCCCTTAAGTGGCCAGCTTTTTTGACCTGCTTGTAAAATATGACAAAATAAAACGGATCTACAGGGTTTTCTTCTGCAAAGCAGGGTTATAGGAGACAGTTTTACTCCGAACTTCTTCCTAGTAACGTTTTTTCTCTGACTTGTACGGGATTTCAACCCACGGCTATTGTAACATTGTTTCGCACACTAAAGCCTCTTATGATTTATTCCATTGCCATAATGCGAGAGTGCTTAAGATAATCTTTGAGTGGACAGATAGATCAGACAATTTAAAGTAGGATATAGTGGAGAGAGGATTAGTTGGCGAAATCAAAACCATTTATACGAGTATCATTCCAGTTAAAAGATAATTCATGAAAAAGGTTGTATGAACTCAAGTTAGGAAGCGATTTCAGCACAGTTGTGCAACAGCGAAGAGAAGTGAGGAGATGTCTGACAACATGTCTCTGCTACGACAACTGCTTCTAAGATATCAATTAACTATTTCAATAATGAAGGCTCTGCTGATGAAAAGTGATTTAGGTTTTGTTTCAGTCCCATGCTCACTGGCCTTTCTAGATGCTATGAACCTATCTGCCTAGCAGCGAATTGATAGATTGCATCAAGGTTGGGGTAAAGTTCCGTAAAGAAAACTTGCCACCCTACCTTATAATTCCATGTCTCAGGAGGTGCTTCTTTAGCAAAGGGCTCTAGAACAATTTTTCTGGTATAGGACCCGATATGTTCTAAACAGGATGCATTTTGGCAGAAAACGATGTTAAATCTAACAGCCTTTTCCAGTTCCGACGTCAGTTCCATGGTTCATGTTCCTCTTGGTTCAAACCCATCTAATATTACGAGACACCTCTCTGCATCATACTTGCATTCGTTGGTTTAGCGAGGAATAGAGCCGTAGTCATTTGATTATTCTAGGTGGTTGCACTCTCGTTATAGTCTGTAGCAATTACATCGTACTTCGGAATTCTTTCTGTTGGAAATGAGATCTTTTTATAAGGTTTAGCTTTCTGGAAGTGCATTGAAACCAAGCGAGCAGCCACTGACTTTGAAGCAGTTGGGGTCATCAGATCGACTGTTTTCTTTTCAAACTTCCCAGTGATCGTCTGTATAAAAATGACTGCAAAATATCCTGCCAGTCCTTTCGCACAGGATGTTGCAAACAGTGGTAAGGAGAAACGATTTGGATTAGCAACTGAATGTCCAAAATTTGTGGGATGCAAGGAAAGGTGCTCAGTTGATGACATCTAACTGTCGAAGTTCTGCCAATTGATGAGGTACCCAAATGCACATATTAACATTTTCTAAAGGCGGTTTGGTTTGTTATAAGGTTTCCCTACATTCATCTTAGCAGCCATAAATTCACATTATGTTTGAAAACTACTTAAAAAACAAAGACTCAAGAGTTGAAGGGAGTCAGATAAATTTTTAGGAATTCAGAGTTGGAGTTATTTTTAGTATTTTGCAATAGTATAAAAATGGTTCATAGTAGTTCTTTTTATGCTCTGTGACATTTATCAATTACTTAGTCGACCTTATATGTCACTTGAATGCCATTTTCAATGCTCCATTTCTAAAGCATTTAGATATGGTCAACAATCCAACTTCAGCAAATGTCTCCAACCTCTTTGTCATCGATGCTTGGTTGCAATTCTTAACATCTTTATAGATACTTCTATGGAGATTGCTCCCAGATGAGAATTATTTGATAACATTATCCCTTTGGACGTTGTACTTGATCCCTTGAGACTCGTCAAAATCACCAGAGGCTTGAGCCACTCATACAATAATCAAATTTTGCTGCCTAATTGACAAAATATCTCCCATACATCAGCTATTACAATCTATAGAGCTTCTTGCTACCTCTTCGTTCTCAGAATGCTACAGCAAATCTTCTTTCCAATTCAACATTAGCATATTTGCTCATATTTCTCTCTCCAGTTGGTCTTTCTCTTTCTTCCTTTGTTGAGATTTTGCTGTAGGTAAAGTGGTTAAAAAGAGAAGAAGAGGTGCCATATAAAATGTATTCCAAATATAATTAACATCATTCCAACTGAAATCAATGTAACCACAAAGTTAAACGTTCGTTAGCGACTATTAGAATTATTGTGCAATAGCTGCGTTACAATTGATAACAGGAAACCTATTGTCTATTTCTCTTTCTGTGCATCATCACTATTGCTGTTACTAGGTTGTTTATCTTAATGCATACGATATTTAGCTTGCTATGGTTAGCTCCACGCAGAACAATAATGAGATCTGCGCAACAATTAGGACAGGAAGCAACCAAGCAAGCTTCATTGCAACTGAAAAATCTTCCCTCAATCAGGCGAAGCTCGGGAGATTTACTGTCTCCACCTCGGTTTTCGGACTCCATCATTTTGTGCAACTCTGAAATAGACCTTCGGCCAGAGACGGGGTTCATCATAGGATTTCGACTTGGTTTGTTTTGAACGGGTATTCAGCCATCATCATTCCACACATACGTCCATCATCATCATCTTGATGTGATCTCTTCTCTTCATCTTAATTGAGAAGAAGGAAAAGATTGTGCGAATCTGGTTAACTATTGAATAAACGCCAGGCTTTGCTTTGCAGCATTTCAGAGTTTCAGTCAATGAGAAAGGACTGCTGGTTGAATGTACTTCTTTCTTCATCGACATTGAATTTTAAAACTTGTTGCGATAGCATTCATTCATTACTTTACAAGATACGGTTACTTCTCCTCTTAGCTCCTTCATTTTGACATTTTGACATGTTCAAGCTCAGTATCTCAATTCATAACACGATGGTTGTCAGCTCGATTCCTCCATGTGTCACATTCAAAACGCAATTGGTGTGGAAGGCAACGGGAAACCACTTCATGAATTCCACTTCCCTAGAAAAACAATCATAGCCCTGTCTCTGGTTTCTGCTACGGTCGAAGTCGAGTTTGCAAAGCAGTTTTCTTTATTTCTCTTTGAATGAAAATTGCTGTAGTTCTTAATGGCGCTGATAGTACTTACATTTTGGAATTTTCCACCAGAGTTAACTAAAAGTGTCATAACAATCTCTCTTTATGGCAAGATAATTTTGTCTAGGTTGTGTAGTAACAGACTTCTTTGTATCTGTCTATATCAAAATATTTTAATGATTCAAGAAGGAGAACGGAAAGAACGGATAAAAGCAATAGCAGTAGGTAATAATTCCAATAACATGAATCTCTTTGGAGGCGTTGCGGAAAGGGTGAATGATCTCTTTCACTGCTTACTTCACGAACTTTATCCCACAAATCATTATTCATCCCATGAACATGCAATTTATGGAACGTCTTGCCTTCTTCTTGCTTTCCTGAATCTTACAACGCGCCCTCTTTCAAATCTAAGATCAACAAACTAGATCTGATCTCCCCAACCTCTTAGCCTTCCACTTTCTTATTTCTTCCAATGTTTGGGCTTTGTTTAGGCTATCATGGCCATTCCTCAACATAACTCACTAAAAATACAATGTTTGTAGGCCGCATGGTTAATATGATGGATCAAACTCCCTTCGGTATCGCCTTTATAGTTTCTTATGTATCACAAATAGTATTATGAGTATAGAAAAAGATATTAAGAACAGATATATCTCACACGCCTAATTTAGGTCTCATATAGATAATCTCTTATGGTATGGTTTCGACAACTTGGCATAGTTTGGCAGAATGAGACTTCATTTTTTCCCATTTTAGCGTCCCACAACTGATGGACTGTTTCAATACATTAGCTTCTAGGGTTTCCTCGTTAATTTGGCATATTTTATCTGATTTTTAAAGGATGAAATAGTT